>JAYMSP010002067.1:0-26570 GCA_036897095.1 Plantago elongata
TATATATATATTAATATATTAGATTCTAATAGTTAGATTAGTCTTTTATCCTAATTAGATTAGACATAATTTATTATAACTTATATATATACTTTAAATTATTTTATAAATATACGCAATTGATTATTTAATAATTTTAAAATTATAGTCTACACATGCATAAGAAATGCTCCGGTTCAAAGAACCTCCATATATCATGAAACTGTCCACCACCTCCTAAATATTAGGATACCGAAAATCCCAAACCAAACTCTATCACATACTATTTTGTAATGTGTCAATTCAAAATTTTCACATACAATTCTGTAATGCGTCAATTCAAAATTTTCATACATGTCAATGAATATCTTGCTTTTGCAAATTGATTTACCATATCTCATATTTTATTTATTGTATATTCTTTTTTATTTATTATTATTTCTTCCGTTTCAGAATAAATGACTTTTATTTTTAGTCACGAAGTGTAATGTGCGGTGTTAAATATTAGGGATAAATGTACATGATGTGTAAATGAATTGAAAATGTTATAAAAAATAAAAATATAATATTTATAGTAGTACGCATATAAAAGAAATATGTATTAAACATTATTCACTATTCTTTTAAAGATTGTGTTGGGGCCATCGAGAAGTTCCCAAACTTAGTAGTTTTAGTCAAGCGATTTGTGGTTGCATTGGAGTCCACGTGAATATCAATTGACGTGATCAACGTACATTATACAACTTATATTAATTTTCCATTGATGATATGTCCATGTCGAGTCTATCCTTCGTCAACTATATAAACAATTCTTCTCTTCGATTACTCGTCTCATCATATCATTATATCTGTATGCACTTAATAATTACTCCGTCTCTAGATTAGCTTCCCACTGATACACGACTGATCAGCCAACAACCCATCACTAGCTAGTACATGACAATGTGGCATTCTACTCTTGTCTACGTTCTGGCAGTGTTAACAAGTACTGCAATTACACTACCTGAAATTGCAGGAAAATTAGTCAATAACTCATCGATTCCGGCTCTATTTGTTTTTGGTGATTCGACAGTCGATCCTGGCAATAATAATAACCTCCAATGCGTGTTCAAGAGCAACTTCGCACCTTATGGGATGCATTACAACAATTGCGTTGCCACTGGAAGATTTACCGATGGAAGGCTATTGACAGATTATTTGGGCAAGTCCATCCATCTCATGATCGATACTACTCATTGTTATAGTTTTTCTTTGTTTTGCATTATTCGCGTAACTTTGATTATGTTTCAAATTTCCTGTGCAAACAGCTTCATATCTTGGTTTAAAAGAGAACGTTCCAGCATACTTGGAAAGTCCCAGCCTTGAGGAAATGATGACTGGAGTTTCTTTCGCTTCTGGTGGATCCGGATTGGATCCGCTTACACCTCAAATAAGTGTGAGTATCTCATTTCAATAACAAGATTGTTGGTGGATGGATCTTATTCTGTTATCATTAGCTTATTCAATTCAGCCACCTTACACACTAAATAAATTTATTTTCGAGTTTTGGGTTAAGTTTTGCTAAACTAATTATTACAAATTAAATGATTATGATGATGAATGCATAGATATTTTTGCAGGGTGTGTTATCTGTAGGGAAGCAACTGGAGTACTTGAAAGAGTACAAAGCAAAAATTGAAAGTGCGATTGGTGAGAAAAGGACCAAGGCTTTGATTGGAAAAGCAGTATTTATCATAAGTGCAGGCACAAATGATATCGCCATTACTTATTTAAGTACCCCTTTTCGACGATCTACCTACAACATTACCGCCTACCAACAATTTCTATTGCGAAATCTCCACCTACTTATTCAGGTACTATAGTAATATATACTATGTGCAAACATGGATTTCGCTATTTTATCTCTAGTTAGTTTAATAATTTTAACTTATATTTACACTTTAAAATTACTTTTGAAACATCTAAAAGGATTGCTAACTAGCAAATTGAGTTAATAATAGCCCATTCATAATTTCTCCACGGGTACATGATGGGCAAGGAATATGAAATGGTAAAATTTGTATTTTTGATATTCAACACGTACTTGCTACTTATTAGGAAAAATTAAATGTGCCCTGATAATATTTTGACATTTTGATACACCGGAAATTGATCCATTCATTACAATGTTTTGTAGTTCAGTTTGAGTTTAATTTTAAGATCCATTCATGAAGCTAGAATGTAGTAATTTGTTTCGGTTATTTATAAAAAAGATTGTTTACTTTTGAAAAATATATTTACGATCTTGTTGTATTTAAATAAAAATGATTTACTTTCACCCGATAAAGAGTAACTTCGTTAGGTTTTAACCGGAAGTGACGCGGGAATTTAACATGCACAATGTGGAAAACATTTTTGAACGTATGTGGTTTGGCCTTAATTAGTTATGACTTAATTGTTGGTCCGTCCTTATCTAGACATCATGGGCCTTTTCCCAGCTCATAAAGCATAATATGGGTGGTCCTATCTGTTCCATTCTTTGTCAACCATACTGATGCCTGATGGTACAACTTCATGAACGTTGTTAGTTCTAAGTGGGAAGGTAATCATCGGGTTCATTTTAAAAGGCTGGATGAACCACCTTTCACTAAGTCTGTATGAGTTTTTTTATCATGTGTGCAGGGTCTAAGGTCCGAAGGAGCTCAACTAATAGCAGTGGTAGGGCAACCGCCCATCGGTTGCTTACCGGTCATCATAAGCTTGTATTCTCAAAGTGTAAATCCAAGCCGGTCTTGCATAGATTCCATATCATCCATGGCTATCCATTACAACCACATGCTCCAAGAAATGTTAGATGCGGCTCGAACTCCAGACTCAAATCTCATTTACGTGGACATTTACAATATATTAAGTGAAATGATTTCAAATCCCTCAAAACATGGTAAAGTTCAAAACTGAAAACCAAGCACATTACAATATAGATTTTGTTTGTGATCTTACTTGCATAGTGCCTCACGATAAAACTGTTAGGACCGGGAGTGTATGGTATAAGATTTTAATTCAGAAAATCGGGTTAAAAATACCTACTTTAAAATGATTTTCTGGATTAAAGTTATATACATTGTACGTACTGAAGTTCCATACATTGGGATTAATTGGGCCACTATTAATACAGTATATTGGTGCAGGTTTTGATGAGGTGAATACCGGTTGTTGTGGAAGTGGACTTCTGGAGACCAGTTGCTTGTGCAATCCAATATCAACAATTTGCTCGGATCCATCCAAATATGTCTTCTTTGATTCAATACACCCAACTGAAGTAGCCTACCATCATATTTTCAAGGCCCTAATACCGCTAGTCAACCGTGTCCTGAAGTGATTCGTTTAATATGAATTATGGCCCAAAGCATACAATTTCGATTTAAAAGATATCTCCATTAATATTTTTCCGCACTTTATTTGTTCAATTATATGTATTATTAAGGGATAATTACATACACCCTGTTAGATGTCCATGTTGCAGATGGGTTCACTTAGATCAACAATTACATCCAGGCCCATTTGCGTTGACCAGCTTAATTTACTATTCATTTGTCTTGCAATCCAAACACGGCCTTATCATTATACTCAATTAATTTACAACCCTAGCCCCAATTCTCACTCTCAATATCAGATCTGAGGCTAACCACCTCCGCCTCTCTCCGGCCTCCTCCACCTCCGCACATCTCCATCCTCCGCCCACCTTTGCTCGCGAATCTCTATCATCCGCCTCATCCACCTCCGCGCATCTCCATCCTCCGCCCACCTCTGCTCGCGAATCTCTATCCTCCGCCCATTTGTTCTTCTCTTCTCTGTTTTTGCTTAAGGCTGGGGAAGGGTAGGTCGATGGTGGCGACGAAGGTTGGTGGTGGAGACCGATTTCAGTCTCCAAGTTCTTCACGACTTCTCTTCTTCATCTCCTTATTTCTCTCGATTTCCGGTGGTGAGGCGGAGGACTGTGGTGTTGCTGAGGTGGACGACTGTGGTGGTGGTGGTGAGGCGGAGGACTGTGGTGGTGTACGTGTGGTAGTGGACTGGTGGAGGTGTACGTGTGGTGGTGGACTGGTGGTGGTTGTTGCAGGGACTGAAATGAAAGTTATGAAACTAGAAACCCTTGTAGTTGAGAATTTGATACACCTAATTGCAAAATTCAAAATGTTCTAGGGACTAAATTGAACTCTAAAAAATTTGAAGGGTGATATTTTGAAAAATAGAAAGTTGACGAGTGATATTCTATTTTGTTCAAGGACCTGAACTGTAAATAGGCTGTTTGGCCAAATGCAAAAGCTAAAATTCAAGCAGGGGCAGAAATGACTTTTCCGGGTTTAAGGTCGCCGAAAGTCAAATTCGTGGACCTGGATGTAATTGATTTTTATCGACTAGAACTTCAATGTAATTGTTAATCTGGATGGTAGCCATCTGTAATTAACGTATCTAACATGGGTGGTATATGTAATTCGCCCTATTATTAATCAAAACTATTTATTAAAAACAATACATAATTGTTCAATATCAATTAATGTATGTGAATTGTTGAGTACGTCAGTTGTTTTGTAGGATTTTGGGTTGTTAAATTTATACGAACACAATATTCATTTAGTTTAAAGTTTATTTCAACCCAAGTTTCAATTTTTATTTGCATCATATATGTAATGAGCATAATCGGTTGTTGTAAATGTAGAAGTGAAATATATCAGACGAGACGACATAGTTTACGTTTTCATTTTCTTTCTATGTTTCGTACTGCGTATAGTAATTATAGTAGAAAATAAGTATAAAGAAAACAACCAAAATAGAAAATGAACATCATCTATGTGTAATTTTTTGATGCCATATATTTTAATTAGTGTATTGACACTAATTTGTAATTCAACCAACATAGATCTCACAATAACATTCTTCTTTTCTACCTAGACGTCGAAGAGTGACCCCTGCAAAATTCTTGCTGCATTGATCAGTGCATGGTTGTTCATAAAACCCAACATAACCAACACCATGAAATTCAAATTTTGTATCTGGACTTGGATTTGGAAGCGGAAGATCTTTCGAATACGTGGAAGATGCGGGTTCCATACCTAAAACAAATTAGGTTATGGTAAACTCATGATAACATATTATTATTTTGAAATAGATGAGTATAACTAACCTGATCCCAGTAGGAGAATTATGAGAATGCATGAGAACGATGTAAAGTTCTTCATTTTTATTTATTAGGTGTTGTTGGTATTGTAAGACTTTTCCAACTTATATAAATAGTGGTTGTCATTGGTATTTAATTAATGGGTATGGATGTTAATCAACTTGTCTAGCTCAATTGGTATGGGAAAGAGTCCATCTCTTAGAGGTCTATGGTCCAAATCTCACAAGGCCTAACCCATGTTCAACTTCGTCAAAGTGTTTGTAGCCGAGGTCTTTGGTTCAAATCTCACGGGGCCCAACCCATGTTCAACTTCGTCAAAGTGTTTGTAGCCGAGTGACAAGCTGAGACACCCCGTAATCATGAGGTCACGGGTTCGATTCCCTGAAATGGGTGATTTGGTTCAAATGTCACAGGGCCCAACCCATGTTCAACTTCGTCAAAATGTTTGTAGCCGAGTGACAAGCTGAGACACCCTGTAATCATGAGGTCATGGGTTCGATTCCCTGAAATGGGTGATTATATTCTTCGTTAAAGCGTTTGTAGTCGAGTGGCAAGCTGAGACACCCCGTAACCGTAACCCATTCAACAATTATTATTGCAATGCTATATTTCATGTTCAATAATACCAATATACCCATCTACCAATTTACGGTAAATGGGCCATTAGTTTTTCATGTGTCTCATTCAGCCCACAAGCACAAGCACGTGACTGGTTCAGGGATTACTATGCAATTTCTGAAACTTAATGGCGCTTCCATTTGCAGCCTGGGGTTACTATGCAATTTTCGAAAATTAACTATATATATCCTGGGTGTTTTCACACTGCCTCACCAATGGCTTTTCTTCAACAGATATAGGCAGCACAGCTGTGCTCTAATTACTCATGCTAAACAGTGCTATCTGGATTTTGGATCCATATACAATTATTTTTTACCGAAGCTTCTTGAATTATTAATTTCTTGAATGTCTTAAATTTGTGTACCACATATGTTGGAACGTATTATCTCAAACATTCATTATTCTATTACTATAAATTGTAATCCTCCAATTAAGTTTCCAACCATATATAGTACACTACCCTGGCATATCAATCTCGGTCCCCGTGTATATGATTCTAGACTTGGTTTCACAGAACGACAGATATGCAATAAAAGGGTGACTTAGAATTTTTACTTTTAAGAGTTTATGGATAGGGTCCTGACCGACGTGACGTTATATTTATCACTGACTCATTAGTTAACTTTTTAATTTAATGAACTTTCTTTAATAAAAATATCGTTACATGAACGCACAACTTTTTAAACACGTTAATTAATTTGAGAAACTGATCAAGTTAGTTTGTTAACAAAATAAAATTAATTAACGAATTTTCAACTATTTTTTCAGCTAATTTAACTAAACAGAGCCATACCATATCCTCCTTGAATTAAAACCATCACCATGCATACCTTTACGAATCAATCTGGATTCGGGGTGGTATCGGAGTTCACTCGATGATGGTTGAAAAGTTTCAAGTCTAAATGAATCTTAAATAATAGACTGATATGTCCTTACCCAAAAATGATATTAATTTCGGGTCGGGCTCCATAGACCATAATTCATTTTCTTTTGGTCAATAGTTCTTAACATTTGGTAACACAAACTTCACCTGCCTATAATCGAGAAGAATGATCACTATACTCAAAATTAGCAAGTAATCTACCAGTAGTACTATCCAGAACGAGTTAGCATATTTCAAATTGGTCAAATTGTAGATTATACGTCTGTCTCAGTGTCTCACAAATGTACAAATTTGCTCTTTTCTGCTCATCTGCACTTTGCCACTTTCTTCATTTACTATCCAATTGTAGACTATACTCATGAATCATTCAATCCAACACTGTCCAAATAAGATCTCCAAGTGACAAATTTGTCCCAAATTACATGCCTCAGAAGAGTAGTTGAGACCTGAAACTATTCACAACAAGTTACTCAATTTTCCTAACTACATAAACTATATATTAAAATCTCGCAATGATGGCAAACATTAAAAGCTCTTAAATAAATACAGTTCGTTCGACTCCACAAAACTGGGTCTGTTCAGCTTTTTCTTCACTTCCATTTGTTTGATTTCATCACCAAAGATAAGACAAAATGCGCTTTGCATTCAACCCTTTTGCACATTTCCTGTGTTTGTTGTTGCTTCTTTTGTTAGCAGCTGAAACAACTGCTCGAAAACTTGCTGAGAGTTCATCAGTTTCCGCCGTTCTTATCTTTGGTGATTCAACTGCTGATCCTGGAAACAATAACTACGTCTCGACTACCTTCCGGAGCAACTTTTCGCCTTACGGGAGAGATTTTGTGAACCATACGGCTACTGGAAGGTTTACTAATGGTCGACTTGCTAATGATTTTATTGGTGAGTTCAATTCAATTGTCAATAGTAGTCCATACAAAGATTTTACACGACTAGTACTGTAATAGTTTCAGTAGTCAACATGTTCCAAAAGTGATCAATAATTAATGTGTACCTTTGTCCAATGTAGCTAAATATGTAGGCGTGAAGGAGTTTGTTCCTCCATATTTGGATCCAACACTCAGCATTGAGGAGCTTGTTACTGGAGTCAGTTTTGCTTCTGCTGGATCCGGGTTCGACCCGCTTACACCGACAATTGGGGTCACATTCTTCTCCCTTGTCTTTACCTGTATGAATCAAATATGGAAATTTTGTTCCCAACTCTGGTCATAAGAAGTTTTAGGCCAAGGAACATGGATATAAAACACTAAAAATCTTTTATGTCATTTATAAAATTGATATATTTTGTTTTCAGATTATCATCAGATGTTCCAAAAGTTCCTCCTCTGTTTCTGTTTTTCAAGAATATGAAATACTATGGTTAGAATTGTAGAATCTAGTTGGTATTGAAGAATTAATATAAGTCGCCACATTCTATATCTCTCTACAAATTTGAACTTTCAGATGAGATGTAATTCTATCAGGTAGACCTACATAAACCACGCGATGCTAATGCTGATTTTTATAAGATTGTTTACTGATATACAGAATGTGGTATCCATATCAAAGCAACTGGAAAACTTCAAAGAGTATAAAGCAAAGCTGGAGGCATCACTCGGAAAGGAGAAAACGAAGGAGGTGATCAGCAAGGCACTATTTTTCGTCAGTGCTGGCACAAATGACTTTGTGGTTAACTATTTCACCTTGCCAGTTCGACGTAAGAACTACACCATCCCAAGTTACATGAGTTTCGTGCTACAAGAATCCAAGAATTTCTTACAGGTTATAAGTGTTTTTGTTGAACAAATGCATGCAATTTGTTGCGAAAATGTACATCTCTATACCTATCTGGCATGAATTTGATGAATTCTCTATTGTGCAGACATTATTGGACCATGGGGCTCGGCGAATCGGAGTAGCTGGATTGTCGCCAATGGGTTGTTTGCCAATTGTCATAACACTGTATGGCGATCACCCGCTTCTTAAACGAGACTGTGTCGACTATTTCTCTAATATAGCGCGAGGCTACAATCAAATGCTCAAGAATGAGCTGAATGGTTTACAGAACCAGATACAAGGATCTGGAGGTCGGATAGCGTACCTTGACGTTTATAAGCCCTTAGAAGACATGTCGTTTGGTCGTAATTATGGTAAGTACAGACTACATCGAGGATCTGCCTATATCACTATATGTCCTCTGTGCACTGCATCATTGTCCCTTGAATGACTTGATAACCATTTAACTTATATATCGAGTTCAGGAAATTCTCCCTTATACCATAGTGCTAACTTATAACCCTGTGACTCTGTGAGTGTCAATGGTATAAGGTATAATCTATCTAGCCTTAGCAGTATTGACACAAGATATTTAATATAAATCCTTCACTAAAATGTGCATTTTTGTTGCGAGGGAACGCAGACTTTGAGGATGTTAGCAGTGGATGTTGTGGAACAGGCTTGCTTGAAACTTCGTTTTTGTGCAATCCAAAGTCAGCAGTATGTGAGGATGCAACAAAATATGTTTATTGGGATTCAATTCATCCTAGCGAAAGAACATATGATCTTATAGCTCAATCCTTCAGGCCTGTCATTGATGCCCTTGTTAAGAGTTAACACGGAAGTCAACATATTGTACATTCGTACCATTATCTGAATTCGGTATGATGCTACACGTTAGTTTGGTGTGGAATTCATTGTTAATCTCTTAGCCTACTGCCCTACTTGATCAAAACTTCTTTAATGATGAATGAATGAATGGCCTTGTAGAATTTTGTTCTGTGTCAGGGTTGTTTCTTGATTGGATGTTCATATGTGATACTTAGTAGAAGTCCTTGAAATAATGATGTGATTCTAAAAATGGACCAGAACAGAGAAAAACAGAACAATGTATAAAGTAAAAACAGAACCAGAACAGAGAAAAACAGAACGATGCTAAAAAGTAAAAACAGAACAATGCACTAGTGATCTTAAATAAATTCATACGGGATCAGTGAAAGCCAATGCTCAAGAAAACCAAGTATTGGCAAGAAGTTGCAGAACTTGATCAGCAATGATCCCATACATTTTCTCTGTTGGATGAATCGCATCCCAGAACACAAACTTAGTCCGATCAGCACAAGTACTCTGATTCTTGCACGAATTGGCGAATTCGTACATTCCTGATCCACAACATCCCTTTGAAGGCTCCACAAAACCTGTCAGTCCACAAGATTAATTCAACTCAATTAGATACAGTTCTCATCATAAAATCGATTTAATTGTATCTTTTTGTACTACTTACCATATTTCCTTGGATTCTCAACTGCATCTAGCACAGGGGAGTAGACGTCCACATAAAGAGTTCTGGTTGAAGATTCATTTTGAGCATTCACCAAGTTCTGTACTTTTGCATTGAACGAAAAGGCCACATCGTTCAATTGAGCATCACATTTGGCTGAATCTCGAAGCAGCTTAACGAGAGGCATACACCCGAAGGGGGCAACTCCAGCCACAAGTATGTTCCTGGCACCTATAGATTGCATATCCTACCAAAACAGAACAAGAACCGGTAAAACATTTTCCATTCGAAAATGTAGCAATTTTTCAAGCAATCTGAAAATTTATTTGAATATATGACCTTGATGACAGAGAGCATGCGCGAAATCAGAAAATCCTGATATTGTTCGATGGTGTATTGTCCTGAACGAGTAGGTTCTGTATAGTAGTTTAGAAGGAAATCGTTATCTCCCATGCTTAAAATGTATACCGCATTTTGTATTACTTCCTCGGATCTTTCTTCTCCTACAAGTGTTCTCAGGTGGATTTTGTAGTGCATGAAGTACTCCAGTTGCTTTGTTATGGATATAACATTCTGCGAATTTCATAGTTCAACAAAAAAGTGGTCATATTCTATCCCACATTGTAGTTCAGAGTGTGAAAGACTTACACTGAGATTGGCTGTAAGTTCATCATACCCCGAAGCAGCTGATGCGAAACTGACACCGTTCAACAAGTCGTTCGTGTTCAGGTTCGGGTCAAGAAAGGCCTTGATCACATTTGCGTGACCAAATGCCTCGGCTAAATTAACAATAAAGTGTTAGTACTGTTTGCGTTCAATGCCCAACAACTTCAAAACTTCAAAATGTGACCTATAAACTACAACCATATCTGTCTACGATTAATATATTACTGTCACATCATACTGATTTTTAGTACGTTTGAGTACGTACGTTGATCTCACCGTTAAATCCGTCCGATATTCAATATGATGCGTCAATCTTTTCTCCATTTAGTAAAAGTTAATTATATATAGTACAGAACTTACCCATAAAATCTGGGACTAATCTCCCATTGCAGAACCTCCCGGAGGGTTGTCCGTTGAAAAAATCCTCCCCATACGGCAAGAAATTGCTCTTTGCATTGGTGTTCAGCCGGTTGTTGTTGCCTGGATCCACACTCGAATCACCGAACACCAAGATACACGTCGCGTTCTGCTTGGCCACCTTAAGTCTCAGCTGAGCAATGTCTATAGCTCCTGCATTGTTTAGGCAGCATGATAGGATTAGTAAGGAAATTGTTGATGCAACAAGAACATAATTTGGTTTCATAGGTAACATGTTGTTTCAAAGTTTTGAGTAGGATAATATCAGGTGGAATGCAGTTATATGAAAGTGATGAAAATGCTAGTTAAGTTACCTTAGGAGGCAATCAATGTGTTGGTTGAGTATTCAATGCTTGTTTTTTCCACATAAAACATCACTCAACTGCTACTTTGCAAGCCAATAAGTATACAGCTTTGCAACTACTAGAATTGGCTATGGAAATTAAATTCAGCAACAAAGGAACAGAATGATGCTAGTACGAACAGAATGGAACAGAAAGATGCTAGTATTCAATGGTGTTTGTATGTTCCACTAGTGTAGATACTCCTCAAATTCTTGTAAATGTGATTGTTTCTCACGAATCTAACTTAAATAAAATATACGTAAGGTTAAAAACATGTCATTTGTAACCGTGTGTCAATCTAAAGGGGTGAGATCAATCAATTATTGATCAAATCGTTACACAAGATCCTTAAACATGTCATTTGTAACCGTGTATCGACCTAAAGAGGTGAGACTCAATCAATTATGATCAAGTCGTTAAACCGTGTATCGACCTAAAGAGGTGAGACTCAATCAATTATGATCAAGTCGTTAGACAAGATCCTTTTACTTAGAAAATAACACACATTCTTGAAACTTGTGTACATTTAATTTCGTTGGTCTCCTTATCAATATAGTTACTCGATAGTCGATATAAAAGAAATGGAGATTATAAATTATCACTTAATATCTTATACTTAGACACCTAAAAAACATTTGCCATTAAACATGACTCAGCTGAGAAAGGAAAAATATCATATACTATCCCTATTAGATGTCATTTTTTCATATAAGTCCCTTCTAGATAAACAATTACATATATATTTAAATATTTTTTAGCAATTGCATCTAAATTCAAATAGTCAAATACAATTTCATTTAGCCAAACAAAACCCTTCACAAGTTCTAATGCGATTTGTAAATTTCACCCCTAACTTGTAACAAATTATATATTTACTCTAAAATCAAAATTATATTTTATAAATTATAATATTCAACAAACTAATAATAAAATATTAAAAAAGGGAAATTTTGTTAGAAATTAAAATAAATAAATTGAAAAGTGGTCGGATATGAAATCAACTCCATTATTAAATAGCTCTAATCTAAGTTGTACACAGCTCTGTCAAAGATGTTTTCTTTCTTTTTTTTGTATTTCTAACGAATTTTCAATTTCATTCAATTTGACCATTTTCTTAAATTTTACATACAATTAAGTACAAAATCTACTTTAAAAAATTAAAATTTTATTATGAAAAGTATAATTATGTGATCAAAATAATAAAAAAACACAAAGAATTTTTAAACATATGGGATTAAAAATTAAATAAGGTACTCAACTAAAAAATATTCGAAGATAAATAATTTAAATTGAATTAGGATTAAAAATAGAATATATTTTTAAATTGACAAAATAAAAGTCATGTTTAACATCATTCTTTTAATCAATACAAAAATGAAAAAAATAACATATATATTATTATTAAATTAACAGGATCAACATATAATTAGTCCATCCAATAGAGATATTAAATGAAATACACCCACAAGAACCATCTTATCCTCAATAGCAGTATGTTACAAATATTAGGACCGCAAAATTTGTTCCAAACTACTACTTTAATTTCTACTAGTACGTCAGTTCCACAGCACATTTCATATACTACTTGACATAGACGATAATATAATATCATAATAGAAAGTATAAACGATTGGCTTATAAATTTTGTTGGTTCTTCTGCTACTCCAATATTTTTATACCAGATAAGAATATTCAAATTCAGTTCAGTTATCATTAGATGTAGATAAAGTATTATATATTCAGATTCTGAATATGATATTCGCGGTTCTTGGCCCACTGAAGTGTGAAACAGTAAATTAAATCCATGCCAAAAAATGTTTCAGCATGAATTTGTATTATTGTATTTAGCATAAATT
Organism: Plantago elongata; assembly: GCA_036897095.1. NCBI lineage: Eukaryota > Viridiplantae > Streptophyta > Magnoliopsida > Lamiales > Plantaginaceae > Plantago > Plantago elongata. Next base: position 13,193 of record JAYMSP010002067.1, read on the forward strand.
TGTTCTTATTTGTCTATACACTTTATCGTCTAGTCTCATGTGACTCACACCCACGGACTAAAATCTTCATGTTTCATAAACACCTTTTGCTCTATGATTACTTATTTTTGTACTTGTTATAAGCTGTACTAATTTACTATTGTAACATGATACTCATGTTGTTAAAAGGATTCATTCGTCTTCATGTTCATCTACACTTACACATGTTATACAACTAATAAACAAACCTATTGATCAGCATGCAAAGAATGACAACGATAACATTTTGTACCAAATTATACAATACGGACAAATCTTCATTTCTGGATCCAAAAAAAAAAAAAAAAGGAAAAAAAATCACGTTCTACATGCACTTGATCCACTACATTCTAAATAATATCATCTAAAAGTTCATCACTGCATTATTAGCCCCAGCTTGGCCTTACAACTAGCAATTTCAAATTTTGGTTATAATGGCTAAGTTTATGAAACTTGCAGTACAGACTTCCCTTTTTGTTATTCTTGTCAGTCACTTGGCGTACAGCCGTGGCATTCCAGAGTTGGTATCTGACGGGTTGGGTCATGAGAAGAAGGCTTCATTTCTCGAATGGGGCTTATCGACTGAAGTCCAGTGCGTTCAGGCTTACGGGGTGTTGCCATGTTCGACGAATGTTTGGGGACTTCTGTTTCTGATTGTGGTGTATGAGATTGTACTTTCGTTTGGAGGGCAGTATGTTGGAATAGGGTCGAATCTGTTTTTTGAAATCATTGGACCGGGTGTTCTAGGGGGCAGTTTGTTCCAGTTGCTTGGCACAATCCCACAAATTGTCTTGGTTCTCTGTAAGTATCATTCATTTTGGCTAATGCTTTTGGTTTAACTTCTTATAAGCATCAATTGGTGTATGAACTTATCCTGAAAATATGAGCCTCATACTTAAGATATGCTTAATACAAAGCTATTCTAATTCTAGTATAACTATATACTAAAATTCGCGTATATAATGGTCTTACTTGATAATCAGAACTTAAATTTTGCAAGTATGGCTGTATGGATATGGTCTCCAATATTTTTGGAAGTAAATGTCCAAATATGATAATTCTGTGTTTACTATTGGATTAATTCTGTGTTTTTGCAATGAAGCATCTGCACTTTCTGGAAGCCAAGATGCAGCTCAAAATCGAGCAAAATTGGGTATGGGGATTGTCGTGGGAACAACAGTGATGCTTCTGACGTTGATATGGGGTTTGTGTGTTGTTCTTGGCAGCTATGATCTCTCCACTGATACAAAACTTAATGAAATGCATAGAATCACTACCAAAGGTCATGTCGAATTCCAATTATATTCACTGTTTTAGGCATTCGTAAATCAACCAAACTAATACTTCTATAGTCTGATATCCTCTGGCAGGAATGGGCATAGTCACAGATGCCGAAACCAGCTACACTGCTAGGCTAATGGTGGTAACGTTGCTCCCGTTTCTCGTCCTGCTGCTAGCAACATTCTTTGGTTCTGCTGGAGGCAGAGTCATCATCCTTGTTGCTCTCATAATCACTGTTGTTTTGCTGTTTGGTTACATACTATATGAGGTATTATTGGACCAACTTTTAGAACTCATCAACATACAATTTGTTTACTCAACTATTTTAAGCTAAATTTGCTAAAGTGTTCCTTCCAAATTTGGCAACAAGTATTTAATTTTTTTCATTGACTTAATTTCACCTGTCCAGACGTTCGAGCCATGGGTTGAAAATCGAAGATTTGAATTTTTGATGAATAAGTATGCCAAAGACAAGCTCTTGAAGCTTCTGTCGAAGAATGGAAGGCCTGATGTTCAGAAGATGAAGGAGTGAGTCTCTTCGCGTTACATACTCAGATGTTAATATACTAGTACTATACACTAACCTGGCCTATTGAGTTTTTCTTATGGTCTTGTTAACGGTCACTTTTTCCGAATCCACAGGTTGTTTCACTCAATGGACAAGAACCAAAATTCATATGTTTCAGCATCCGAACTCAGAGTTTTGCTGTTTGGGTTAAGGGTGGATGATGAAGGTGGTGATGATTTGAGTGCACAAAGAGATATTGAAAATATATTGGATTCTTTTGATATCTCTGGTGATGATCGAATCAGCGAGGAAGAATTTATTAGAGGGATGACTGATGTGATTTCCGACCTATCTGATCAGGCTCCAGAACGTATCAAACGAACTGGAAGTAAAAGATCCAGGGTAAAGTTTATACACTAATCATCAAACTAGTATATTCTGTAAAATCATATATACATAAATATACAGAATCAGTATGGCTGTACGGGTTGCGATTTACAAATTAAATCAGCATCCTTAAATTTGAAATGCAGGAGAACAGCAATCCTCAACAAACAGGATCGTTGGCTACTAAGAGCATGACCAGGAAAGCAAGCAAGAAAGTGAATCAAAGAGCAACCCAATCTTGGTTCAATATCCTCAAGGCAGCTTTCTACGTGATATTCGGGTTATTTATTCTGTGCGTGTTTGGAGAGCCTCTGATCAATAGTGTTGTCGGATTTGCGACAGCTACAAACTTGCCTCCATTCTGCATTTCATACGTGGCTCTCCCCTTTGCCATGAACTACGGTGTTGCGATAGCATCTGTGACTTCTGCTAGTCAGAAGAATCTGAAATCCATTTCATTAACACTATCTGCAGTAAGTACCTTCATTTTGCACCATTCATCCAAACATTAAGAGCTTTATTGTTAATTTCGTTTGCTGGTATATGCAGCTGTATGGTGGCGTGTACATGAACAATATCATCGGCCTCATCGTGTACCTGGCACCAGTTTACGCACGCAAGTTGACGAATGATGTATCTGTGGAAGTGCTTGTGATTGTGATAATATGCATAATCATGACCTTATGGACAAGCTTTGCCACAACTTTTGCTCGATGGATGGGCTATCTTGCAATACTTTTGTATCCGATTTCTCTAGCGATTGTCTACTTCCTCAACAATTAATGTTCTTGGTTCGCCTTCATGTCTGACTCGAACCATAGAGAGTGTGATTCATGAAACATATGTTATTTGCCTCATATAAACTTCAATTCAGTCATGTTATTGTGAATTCATTGTAGATTCAATTCGTCCTGGTAATCTCCAAAAATACTAACTAAATGAGAAATGGTAAACTAAAAAGTGAGAAACTTAAAAGTATCAATTTCATAGGTGGAATTAGCCCTAAATTTTACAAATCCAAGTTCCAACCACACGACTGGGACAAATTGATTAGAATTTTTAATTAACAGGACACCCATAAAGATCGCAACAATGCCTCATGAACAAGTTCCCAGTAGCCCATGACCTCCTATATGGATGCACTTCCAAAAGTAGAACATGTGTTAGAAGTGCGTTCGATTGATTCAATATCGATGAATCTAGAAAAGAGGGTTGAGCGTTGGAATGAACGTATACCAAGAATTCTTGGAATGCCATGGGGATTCTTGATTGGTGTTGTATTTACAAAAGACGGTCTCAATTAATCCTATTTCATCCGACCCGGGGTGTGATAGGGTTCTGAAGGATGAACCAGATTTTGATTTATTTTATCTATTCCATGACCGGAAGAGGGAAGGATACACGTTAGACCATGATTTTGCATCGGAAGATTTCCAGAAATGGCAGATCTATTCACTCTATCAATAACCGAGCCGGATCTGGTGTATCATAAGGGATTTGCCTTTCTATTGATTCCTGCGGATTGGATCAAAAACCATTCTTGAATGAGGCCAGGGATGATTCGAAAAAGAAATCTTTATTGGTTCTAGATCGGAAATAATTATGATGTTTACCCTTACCGTCCGAAAAACCTGAGAATCTGTGCTAGTGGTCCGAGCAGGACTATAACTAGTGAACCTATAGCAATAAGGAGTCGAAACATATGACCTGCAGGACTATTAACTAGTGAAACTTATCAGATTGTATTTGTTATAGCCTATAGCAATAAGGAGCCTAGCTTTAACATAAATACTATATAGCGTCTTAGCTAAACATAAATACTAGATATGTGCCTTGGCTGAACATAAAGCAGATTTGTTCGGTATACGGGAATATCAGGAAAAAACTCAGGCAGCTGTTTAAGGTTCTAATATTCCGTTCCGCTTTTCCTCTGCCAGTGCAATAGTTATAGTGCAATGTAATGATTTGCCAAGATTCTGTAAATTGGAAACACAAAAACATAACATAAATTTACTATTACAAAACAAAAAGAAAAATATGGCAATGACTAAACGGAAAATTTACCTCCTATTCCACTACTGAAGCCACTTGATATCCCAAATAATGCATAATCCGAACTCCATACCCAGATCATCATCGCGGTTTTCTTATAGGAAGTCACAAAATTGAAGTGTGTGCATGTTATGCAATGGTTGACCACAGAAGGTTGGTTACTTGTATTGCTTGTATGGAGTAAAACCGAATCAGCCGGAAGATTTACTTATACTACTGGGGTAGAAGATTTACTTATACTACTGGGGTAGTAAAAATAGTGGTAGATTGGTAGGTGGTGAATGTAATTTGTGTGAGTAAGTACAGTCAAACTACAGAGTAGAAAATAACAAAGATGTTTGAGTCCGTTTGTTTGACTACTAGTACAGAGTACTATCTTGTCCTCCACTTTATTTACTTCTGGTAATAACTGCATTTCACCAGCACAGCAGGCCAGCAGCATTAGTAGGAACAAAGGTCACTGCTGAGTCTTTATCTTAGTTGATGAATTCCATTCTGTAAACAAGTATTTTGTTCGGCTTATAATTTGCTTATTTATGTCAATTAATCTTATTTGATTAACTAATCGTGTTGATAGTGCTCTAGCTATCAGATTACTATGTAAAAACATGACAACAGATCATAGAAAATGGATTATAAAATCTAAACCAATCGCGTAAGTTTAAGTATGCAACAAGACTCTCTGTATTGTACAAGGAGGTTACCTGTTGATTAATTACAAAAGTATGGATAAAGAAGAGATGTTGATGTTGCACCAACAAGCTTTAGATGTACTCATGCTATAATGCAGATGCAGTCTACGTTAAACGTAAACAAATATTTATACTCGTTTATTTTTAGTGTTTTAGTAAAAAAATATGGTGCTGGTGAAATGTCCAGAGTAAGGTTATAACATTGTACAAGCAGCATTTGGTGAATGAAGGAATGAAGAAATGGTGAATGTATAATGTATTATGTAAAACATGACAAATTATCCATTTGGGTGTTCATACCGTAACAACCGCGGTGTAATTTTCTATTCTTTCTTACAATTTTTGTGTTAGGATTGCTTGCTATATAAGACCCTTGGGCTTCTTCTATATCATGACAAGTATTTGTTGTGAAACTTGAAGCTTTGATATCAACCATGGCTTCTCTTGCACTGTATCTAGTTTTATTTGCCCTTTTTATCAGCATAGTTCAATGTCGAATGCTGAGGCTGAACTCTTCTGATAATGATTTTATCTCAGATGGAACTGATCACCTCGAACGTCTGCCTTCAATCCCAAATGCTTGCAACCATCAATACGGATTTCTACCATGTGCGGAAAATGTTGGGGGGTATGCATTCCAGATACTGGTTTATCAGGGCCTACTCGTATATGGAGGAAACTTGATTGGTAAAGGGAGTAAGGTGCTTTTTGATATCATGGGAGTTGGGAAAGTTGGTGGTATTGTATTTCGCATTCTTATGTCGTTACCATCAATGATACTGATGATTGGTAAGTAAATATGCGGTTATCACTTATCTTGCAACTTTCAATATGTTCTAGTATTATGTATTTTTCACTTTGAACTCAAAAAGGGAGTACTTTTCATGCTAAATGCAGTATCCGGAGTTTTCAGTAGCAAAGAAAGTGCCCAATCTATGGTTTCAGTTGGAGTTGGTATAAACGCGGGAATCACTGTCTTCAGTCTTACATTTCAATGGGCAATATGTGTGATTTATGGTAGAAAACGTTTACCACAATATGGAGCCTCCGGTGATGCAGAGTCTGAAACAAAATGTTTACCAGCTAAAAAAGCACTTGTTGTATTGAAAGGTTCACCCATCTTCTTTGATGCGCGGATCAAAACTATTTTACATATAGGCAATCTGACGAAGCTATAATGGTTATTTTTGTCCTGCAGATACTGGTGTTACAATCGATGAACAGACTCAAACTACTGCTGGGGTTATGCTGTTATCATCGATTCCATATATTATCTTGCAACTGGATGTCATCTTTACAGCCTCGTATGGAACTCGTGTTGTGACACTGATAGCGCTGATCGTGTCATCCTTATCTTTAATTGCATATTGCATTTATCAGGTTGCAAGGCTAAAAGTTTCTCCTAGCTTTATACATGAATTTTTTGTCAAATGCAGTTAACGTCTCTTTTCTTTCCAGGTTATGAATCCTTGGATTCAGGAAAGAAGCTTGCACTACTCGAAGCATGAGATCCTGAGGACTGAATTCTTGAAGTACGTTCAACAACAGGGCCGACTCATGAATGAAAAAGGGGAACTTAACACTGAATTTGTTAAAAAGTAAGAACATTGTAACAGTATATGTTGTGTGTGGGCATAATAGTGCTTGTCAGGTGGATTGGAAATCCTCATATTATGAGCTTGATCTTGCAGATTGTTTGCTGATGTAGATAAAGATCACAATAACTCTGTTTCAAATGTTGAATTGGAAAAGCTAGTGCTTGAGATCATTGGCACTGGGAAGCTAAAGATTGATCAGAAGTTTGCAGTTTCAGACATAATGAAAACATTTGATGGTGATGGTAACAGTCGTATTAGTGAGGAAGAATTCATAGCTGGTTGCAAAAGATGGATAGAAGAAACGCCCCAGCCATCTGAAAACTCTGACTCTTCGAAACACATTTTTCATGAGGCAAGCTACCGCTTCTCATTCGGATCCTATAAGCATTGTTGCTAATGCAAGTGACATGTTAAAAGTAAAATTAGCTGTAAATTATTTCTTGAAATAACTATGAACTCCTCCACCACATGATAATATCAATATATGTGCTGTGTTTCTGCTATCTGAAGAATGTGGCCTAATAACTTTTGGAATAGCTTCTTGGTCATTATGTCGAAGACTGATTCAGCATTGGCATGTCTGATACAATTTGTTTTCAACATGCAGCTTCTGACTCTGTTCAAAGAGAACAAAGAAAATGATCCCCGAAAAAAGGAACTTGTAGTGTCGAAGATCTTAAAACATGCTGAAACCGAATTGCTCAAGGCCCAATCACTTGTCACAGCTGATGGGAAGCCAAATGACGAGCAAATTAAGGCGTAAGCTTTTCATAGTTCTCATCTCTTTGTTTCCTTATTTTCCGTATACTTGATGTTCGACAGAGTTTTATTAACATGTTTATGTTCTGGCAGTCTTTTTAGGAAATTTGATTCAAATGAAGACAACTCAATATCAAAATCTGAACTAGAGAATCTACTAAAGACTGTTAAGTTTGGAGAAACTCAACTGAAATATGAGGATGTACTACATGATTTGTTTAAAGATTTTGATACGGATAACAGCGATACAATTGATGAAGCTGAATTTGTTGCGGGACTGAAAAAGTATGTGGATAAGGCCATAAGAGTTTCAAAAGCACAGGACAAGACTAAAGCTATTGATGAGTACCATGACGTGAGCAAATTTGCATGTTTTGCCTAAGTCGATGTGTTCTGAGACCTGAGTGGGACTATAACTGAATCAATTTTCATGTTCTGTGTATTGCAGATAGTATGGACACAACAGAAGTATACAGAGTGGGACTTTTTTAGATCCATATTTGAAATTTTATTCGGCATTGTCATGTTGACATTCCTAGGAGGACCTCTCATGACTAGCATCCTTCAGTTATCATATGCCATGAGCTTTCCATCGTTCTGCATTTCGTTTGTGATAGTGCCATTGGCAATGAACGCAACAGCAGCATTTAAAGCAATCTTGCCCTCCAGACAAAAGACCGAATTTATGGCCTCTCTGACGTTTTCAGAGGTATACTAGTAGACTAGTAGTGCAATCTTGTTTTTGGTTTTGTGAAATAATGCGAACTTGTATTATTAGCCTATGCTGAACTTGTGGTTTTAACATGCAGATATATGGTGGAGTCATCATGAACAATGTCTCAGGAATGACAGCACTCTTGGCAATCGTAACAGCAAAGGGATTGACATTTGATTTTTCAGCAGAAGTGCTCACAGTTTTGGTTGTATGTGCCATTATCGGCACTCTTGCATACTCAAGAAGAAGCTATCCATTGTGGAGTTGTGTATTGGCGCTTTTTCTCTATCCATTCTCGCTGGCCTTGTTTTATTTTGTTGAGTTCTTCTTGAACTGGAACTGAAGTACTGAACTATGTTTTATGGCCTTCCAATGTTGTATTTTTCTTTGTGTATACTCTGAAATAAACAATTGCTCATGATTAGTGAACTGGTGCAGTTATTATAATTTTGTAAAAAGTTTAATTACTGTTGCCATAAACCATAAGGAATGATGGGGTATTATATGAGTATTTTCTAATATACATGTTGCATGGCACGAACATAGTTACCAAAAATTACATTCTTATCGCACCTGCCAAAACATTTTTTCTGCACATCACAGGTAAATACAAGTTAATAACTGCATATAGAATTCATCCAGCTTTGTAGAAAGAATAAAATATAATGCAAATCCATTGAATGTCAAGGAAATCCAAGCCATTTAAAAAATGATAGATCCCAATTCCCATGTTTAACAGACCTACTAATTTTAAATTCCAACTATATATTATAAACTCTCTAAAACAGTCTGTTATGTACATTATTACATATGGAGTATTCACAATACCACTTGTTAGAATTATGATAATCTTATAGAAACCAAATGTTTCCTTGGAACAGTTTCCTCAACTATATTGAGAATTTTCTGGATTGTTTGTTTCTATACGTGTGGAGCTAAATTTGAATTGAGTTTTGAACAGATGAATAGTAATTATATTGGAATGGAGTAAAATAAATGTCAAATGAGAGACAATTGAGAGCTAAATGAGATAATTGTGTAAAACTCAATTTGAGTTGAATAAACTCAATTTGAGTGTAGAAACAAACACTACGGCTTGTATCTGTACGCTGAAACTTATCTCGAAAAATGGAGTACCAGGAGCTGTATTAATTCCTCCAAACGTACTGTACATTTGCATAGCTATCGTGTAGTGGATAGTAATCTGCACAACTTATCAAAATTTTCTTGTTTGCAGGTAAACCTGTGTAGCACGGTATGACTACTTGCATTAGCTATAATTTGGTTATCATACTACCACTGTCAGATTTAATTATTGTAAAGAAGATGTCAATTAGGCCAAATAGTTTGCCTAATTGGGAAATGCGGAAATAATAATGCATGAATGGATTGGGAACTTTTAACCAGCGTATACCTGCACATATAATGATATAAAACAAGAAATTATTCTTGCAACATAGTAACGTGTGAATTAATGCATACTTTGAGGATTTATATAAAGAACGGATGAATAAAAAATGTCGAAATAGCTCCAACATGCTTATAAGTTATAGAGTCAACTGGTGGAGGTTGACGTTTGAACCCAGTAACTTGTTACACTTGCATATAGTTGCTGATGTAATATTCTGTGACATAAGCGCATTTCTGGTGGTAATAACATGACAACATTTCAATTTATTTTATCAGTGATAATGTAATCAAAATACATGTTATAAGTTGTTACAATGCAGCCTGGATGAATAAAAAATGTGTGTTTACATTGTTGAAACCTAGTAATATTAATTAAGATCCAAGTCATAATGTAGGAACAACAATGGAGGTCACAGATCTGATGGTTGTGCTCTATTTTTTGAGATCTATTGCAAGATTTACAATATGTATTTTTTATATAATTCGATTAAAATTTGCAAGTATCCAGTATATTTTGTAAATGTTGTGCCTATGATAGCTAGTTTAGTTAGTTGGGTATTTTGATGGGATGTAATTATCTTACGACTTTTGATGTATGCGGGTTCCTTCAAACCGTCATGATTAACTTATATGTGAAATCTAAAAGTTTAAGCTAAAAAGAAAAAGAAAAAACAATACAATGGAGGTGACAGAGACTTAATCATAGTTGATGAGTTCCATTCTGTAAACAAGTATTTTGTTCGGCTTATAATTTGCTTACTTATGTCAGTTAATCCTAAATTAGTCTAAGTATAAAACTTCATTTTAATGTTCAAGTCTAATTGAACCAATTAAAATTATTCTCATATTATTTACAATAAATAAAGTATTCTTTAATAGTATGACCTATAGGGCCTTATATATTAAGCACTAATCGAACTAGGTTCAACGTGAAACTTCTAAATAATTTAGCGGACAATATTAATATATAAGGACATTTGTGAGGATATAAAAGCTACCTATAATATAATGCTCTAATGATGGTAAGGTATTTTATTCACGAATAAGTCTAGAACTTGAGTTCTGTTGAGAGAGAATAGAATATGATTTATTCTAATATATTAAATGAGAGAGTACAACCATGTATTTATACAAGAGAAAGAATATTCTAGAGAGTCCGTATCTATTGGGCCTATAGTCTAACACAATACTAACTCTTGTACATTTATTCTCTAACACTCCCATTGAATGAACATGAGTTAGTGATAGTTGGTACGCGAGAGATATTGCCTCGTAAAAACCTTGCCAAGAAAAATCCAGTGGGATAAAAATCTAGCGAAGGGAAAAAGAGTGGAGTGCGTATCCAACTCCCCTGATTAAAATATCACTTTAATTCTTCGAATGTTGTAAATCCAATCTTTCAAACCAGCTTCTCAAATGATGATGTCAAATGTGATGCGGTTGAGCAAATCTTCAGTTATGTTGTACTTCGATGAAATCTTCTTCTCATAGATAACGACGAGGAAGAACTTCGATATATTCGCCCTATCTTATGCAGGAAGAACTCTTCAAATACTTGAAATACTGAATAGTTTCAATGTTCTGTAACATGATTCCATAATGTTGTAAAGATATCCAATAAGCCCATAACTCTTAACTTTACCAAACAGTTTCTCAATTATGGAGATATATACGCATATAATGTTGCCTCGTTAAAACCTCACTAGGAAAAATCCAATGGGATAAAAACCTGTAGAGGAAAAAAGAATGCAACCATTTCTCATGAAATGCGCAAACGTCCTCATTGCTCTTCAATAATGATTTCCCTTACTTGACAAGATAAACCTTCTTCAGGAGGTATAGTAAGAAATAATGTAGCTCTTCGTAGCTCAACTTTAATATTGTGGTACTTCAGGACCATGTGAATATCAAGGATAGTAGTAATACTCCTTGTAATGATCTCATACATGCTCAAACTTCAGGTTGAGCCAACATTGATGTAACCAATAATACTCTTCACGAGTAATGATAATCATATATCATAGTTTACTTGCTCATGGAGGTTTACATACATGTAAAATTAGTTCCTCAAGAACTTTTCTCATTTAATACATGTTCACCGACATTATACATTGATACTTTGAGTCTCCTTAATTTTGAGAATAATTGTCGGAGATGATATCTCCCCTCATTGAACTTTCTCAAATCATATGACTTGTATGTCAAGCCATTAATTGTACAACCAACAAGTTAGTTTAAGTGATAACATTCAAATAAGATTAAACAAGTTATGATGCAATGAAAAGTATCTAAATGCACATGAAATAGACTCGATAATACAATGGTACCGTACGAATTTCGAATTCGTTTTGATAAAAAAGGACCTCATGTTCATGAGTTCATTTTTATCATCATTACCATGAGTCATTGAATGGACTCACATGTAAGATCCCCATTTACATGTCCGTCGATTTCACATATGCTTATAAGTCTCCCAGTTCCACGTATACCGGTATTTCAAATCTCTTTTCTAGATTTCCAAATCACTAATGATCGATCATCGGTATCTATGACATTCATTACTCCTCAAGAGTACCAACTGTCGATCTTGTCAATCCTTTTGTACTTTAACATTGGAACCGTTTCACTGAAAATCGTTAGTACAATTGGCAAATTATCTCAATGTTCAACACATGTCATTCTATAACCAATATGCCACTATGTATGCCTTAAAATATGGGTTCATAGCGGGTCAACATTCAAAACATATAAATTCATGTTTGAACAAAGTTTGATATAGTAACATGAAGCTGAATATTAAGTTCAAGACTGAACTATCAAATGTATGGGGATTCGATTTTACCAACTTCCTCATGTTCCTCCTCCCCTAAGCTGGAAAAAACTAGCTCATAGTAGTAATAATGGCTCAAACCATAAACTTTCATGCCCAACTTAGATAATCACAAACACATACAATCATAGTATGCTTCACATATTAGTTCTCTACGAAGAACAATATAATGGGGAGTCTATATATTTGCACAGTTGGATTTGCTTGTGCTGAAAATAAATTTGCCCTTAAAATTGGAGATCATACTTGTGGGTTTTCGATCACTTATATATCAATCAATGTCAACTTTAAAAGTGTGACTTTTGCTCATTTCAAGATCTCCAATATCATGCTTCATCTCAATGTTGTGTCTTGCCATAATAATAATTACAACATGAAAAATATTTCAGCACATAATCATGTGGAAACTTCAGGTTCCACAACAACGGTTAAGTTATAATCGGATGGCCTGAATTTTCACATCGAGATATATCTCTCATAAATCACTTAGATTTGGCCTTTCAATAATGTGACATTGGACACAATCGTTGTTCCTTTCATAATCGGGAAGACTAATCATATAAATATCAATTCCATCAGAAATTTAGCCTAATATGTGTTTTGAGCACAATTTCGCGAGAGTTTAAACTCTTGTATGATTATGAAATCAAGCCATACACTTTCCTTATGTCTTATAGACATAATCCATCTCTATAGGGTATATATGTACACTTGAACATTTGCAATATAATGCTCCCCTCAAATTCTCATGACACCATTATTGTTTTACTAATTTTATGTTGGTAATCACATATATCTCACGAGATATAATAATCTTTCTCAATGAAAGCTTTTTATCATTGACAAGTAGTCATGTGATGTGTGTTGATGCAAATCATCCAACACTACCATTAAAGCATATTTTGACTTCTCTTGTCTCGTATATTGTCATATTTTCTTAATTCAATGTAACATGTCTTTTTCACGATATTGCTACTATTAGATGTGGTATTGGTCAGGAGACCCTAATTGCTGATAGTTGGGGGCCAGCAATGAGGGGCTGCTGGATATAAACAGCAAGCAGCAAATCGCAATTCATCGTCTTCTTCTGGCCTTCTCCATCGTCGTCTACATCGATCGTCCACCAAG
>JAYMSP010002068.1:0-26569 GCA_036897095.1 Plantago elongata
TTGTACCTACAAAGGTATACAACATCAACTATCTTCAGTAAGGACACCACAACAAAATGGTGTTGCTGAAAGGAAGATTGGAAACCTTAAAGAAGCTACAAGGACTATGCTAGCTGACACTGAATTAAGTGAGATTTATTTGGTTGAAGCTGTAAACACAACATGCTACACTTAGAACAGATGTTTGATAAACAAACACCATGACAAAACTCCTTATGAGCTTTTGGTTGGTAGACCCCCTAATATCAAGCATTTGAAGGTGTTTGGTTGTAGATGTTTTGTTCTTAATAATGGAATACTTGAGAACATTTCAACCAAAGGTAGATTTAGGTGTATTTCTTGGTTATTCTACGAATAGCAAAGCTTACAGAGTATACAACAAAAGAACAAAGAAGATTGAAGAATCAGTTAATGTAGTATTCTATGAAAGAAACAAGATAATGCCCCTTGATGAGGAACTTTCAAAAATGTTCAAGGAACTTCTGATTAAGGATTCTAATGAAGAACCCTCAGAAAGGAGAAACTCTATCATTAATATTGAGGATGAGTCTGACGATGAAAAGCAAGATTTTCCAAGTAACAACAAGATGACTCTTAGACATGATGAAGAATTTCCTTTAAGGATTCCAGAAATGGAAACTGAGATTATTAATCAGAGAAATCCTTCTGGGAATAGCCGTTCTGAAAGACATATTCCAGAAAGATCTAACACTGAACAAGTGTCTAAATATTTACTGCACTTCTAGTGTACAAAATATCAATGACACTGAAGAAGTATCAAGTCAAAATCATAGTGATTCACATTCAGATCACGTAGATGATGACCCTACTGGTTTAAAACCCGTTATGAAAAGATCATCCTGCAACGGATGTGATTGGTCCAATTGATCAAGGTGTTAAACCTAGGAGAGCAATAGCTGAAAATGCTAATTCTCTCTCTGAATGTTTTATCTTAAACATTGAACCTAAAACTATTGAAGATGCATTAAAGGATCAAGACTGGATCTCTACAATGCAAGAAGAGTTGGATCAATTTGAGAGAAACAAGGTCTGGAAACTAGTACCATTTGTGGATGGGATATATGTGATTGGAACTAAGTGGGTTTTCAGAAACAAAATCAAAGAGTCTGACGTAATAACCAGAAACAAAGCTAGGTTGCCAAGGGATTTACCCAGACTGAAGGTTTAGATTTTGATGAGTCATATGCACCAATTGCAAGATTGGATGAAATCAGACTATTTCTAGCCTTTGCAGCTCATAATGACTTTAAAATTTATCATATGGATGTTAAAAGTACATTTATGAATGGTGAACTTGCAGAGGAAGTCTATGTTGATCAACCACCAGGATTTGAAGTTTCCTTAGAAAGTAGAATGGTCTATAAGTTACAGAAAGCTCTGTGTGGACTGAAACATGATCCAAGAGCATGGTATGACAAATTGGCCAAATACCTTCTGGATAATGGTTTTAAGAAAGGTGAAATTGATAAAACTTTGTTTACCTTAAACCATGATGGGAAACTACTTTTAGTTCAAGTATATGTTGATGACATTATATTTAGATCTAAAGACAAATAACTTTGTGATGACTTTTCTAATCTCATGAAAAGTAAATTTGAGATGAGCGTGATGGGAGAACTAAACTATTTCCTAGGATTACAAGTTAAACAACTCAATGATGGAATATTCATTAGTCAAACATAGTATGCAAAAGATATGCTCAACAAGTTCAATCTTAAGCTCTTTGAAAAGATAGCCAAGACACCTATGAGTAAAGGAACCAAAATGACTTATACTGAATCTGATAAGAGTGTTGAAGAATATAAGTATAGGAAGTTGATAGGTTCACTTCGATACCTTACTGCAAGCAGACCTGATATTCAATATGCAGTTGGTGTGTGTGCTTGATTTCAAACAAATCCTACGCAGTCACATTACAACATTGCTATGAAAATATTAAGGTATATCAAAGGTACTGTAGAAGTTGGACTGTGGTATCCTAAAGAAAGTGGATTAAGGTAGGGTTGGCTACTCAGATACTGATTATGCTGGATCAATGCTTGATAGGAAAAGTACATCAGGAACTGGTCAGTTTCAGGGAACTAGATTTATCTCATGGTTTAGCAAGAAGCAAAACTCAATTGCTACTTCTACCACATAAGCTGAATATATTGCTGCTAGTTGTTGTGCTACTCAAATCTTATGGATACAACAACAACAACACATAGATTATGGCCTCCATGAAGAGAAAACTTTCATTTTCTGTGACAACACAAGTGCAATTGCGATTACTCAAAATCCAAAGTTCCATGGAAGAACTAAGCACATTGATGTTAGACACCACTTTATCAGAGACCAAGTTAAAAAAGGCAATATAGAGATTTTGAAGGTTGGCAATGAAGATCAACTTGTTCATATCTTCACTAAGCCACTCCAGGAAAGTAGGTTTTTAACCTTGAGACATAGTCTTGGGTTAATGGAGATGCCTTTGAACTGAAAAGTTCTAATCCTATATGGAATTGGAAAGGATTAAGAAAAAAAGAAAGACAGGTTTCTAAAACGGGTATTCAGAAAGGCTATCAGAAAAGGAGAATTATCAAGGATTCTGAGACTTGACTCAGAAAGGCTTTAGACCTTCTGGGAAGTTGGACTCAAAAAGACAAGTTGGTATATAGTCCATAAGTATACAATATTATATTTCAGATACTATGGACAAGTCACATATCCAATAGCTTTCTCAGAAACAGGAATTCAGAAAACTATTTTAGACACGAAGTTTGTAAGAACCAAATAGTGCTACATTGTACACATTTCTAAGAGTAAAACATGTCTTGGTTCTTGTGTTATTACCATTTCTATGATAAATAACATACTGACAAGACTAGCTCTCTGCAATAAGTCCAAAGGTTTTCTGGCATCTCACACTCTAATAGTGACTTATGGATATATATTGTCAAAATTCATTAAGTGTACACAAGTACATTTGCTGATTGATATCATTACCAGATATTTAATATAAGCCCTTGATGAATAAAGTGTTTTAAAATCAATGGAGGAGATTAATTCTTGACAAGTAATGACTGTTGAGAAAATAGACGTGGCCCACGATGCATTGAATGCAAAGGAGAAACGTATACCACGCCGATACAATGTACATGGTTACACATACGGTTTTTTGTACGTATGATGTATCTATGTAATTTATCTTGCTATGTGTAAATAATTCTAGTAAGAGACAAACACTTTTACCAAATCCAAAAATTCATCTTGCATCAAAATAGCAAAAGTTCTGCTAATATTTCTGAGTACTGCTTAATCATCTGAAAAGAAAGATTAACACTTCTCGAATTTAAGCACTCTTTCAAATCCTAACCAAGAATTCTATATAAGATAGCACCCAGAAAGACCTCGTCTAAGAACTCAGCTGCAACAACTTCTTCTGCTGAAAAGCAAGGAGAAGATAGGACTTTACAAGTGTTGAACATACGCTTGTTAGGTAACTTCAACCCAGAGGATTGAGTCTCCAACCTCAAAATGAACTAGGGAGCACACATGGTTCAACAATACATGAATGTTGCTATAACCTCTACTCCAGATAGGAATCTGATTATGAAAATACTGAAAAAGGCACATATGAAGAAATTCCTCTGTGCCACCCCTTATGGACTTTCTCCTGTTTATATCTTGGAGTTTTACAACTCATCCAAAGTCTACACCAAGATTGTGAATGACGTTGAAGAAACGATAATCTATTCAAAGGTTCAAGGTGTAGAAATACATCTTGATTGTGAAGCCTTCTGCAAATTATTTCGTCTCAGAAACCGTGGGACAAGGTGGGAGATAAACACAAGAGACAATGATTTGATCTCTGCAGTGAAGATACTTTATGAAGAAGTTGCGAACGACGCGATTGAGGATTGCCCCTCATCCTTCGTTCTGGGAGACATCAGGATGCGCCATTTGTTCGAGCACTGGAATGTGCTTGCCAGTATTCTGCACAGATGCTTGGATAGAAATAAGGGAGGAATTGACCAAATCAGCATGGAGAGATAGATGATAATGGCTATTCTCCAGAAAGAGCTGAAGAACAGAGATGACCTCTTCAACTAGGAAAAATATATGTTCATGAAATTCGTTAACAAGGTAAATGAATTTGAGCCAAAAATTGTAAAAGGCAGTGTTGACACCAAAGCCAACATTTACTATGGCCTTAAGATTTGCTACATTTTAAAGAAATGTGGATTTTCTCTCAGAGAGAATAAGGACATACCAGTGACCAACTCTATGTATAGACATGCATATGAGGAAGCCCTAAAGCAAGTGGCTAAGGATGAATTGGTTGCTCAGAATAAAGGTGTACCGGTAGAAGAGGTACAGGTTGAGGTCCAAATCGTCAAGAAACCAAGGACAAACAAACCAAGGTCTAGACAGAGAGTGCAAGTTGTTTATGAAGAAACTACTCTTTCAGATAGGACACTTCAGAATGATGAAGCCAGAGACCCCTTCAAGCTCAGAAGGACTCCAGCTCAGAAAGGAGGTCCTTGAGCATTAGCAACATGCCAGAAGTTTCTTTGAAGGAGCATAATTTGATCGATGGATCCGTACCAGACTTTATATCTGTTGATGATGATGATATGACACTCCTTCTTACCTTGAAAAGATCTAGGAAAGAAACTCATGGTTGAGCCTCTGGCTCAGCTTCATTACCCAAGAAAGCTAAGGTTGCCGAAGATGCAATCCCAGAAAGGGTAGATGAAGACGTCACACACCAACAGGCTGATGAAGGATTGGTGAATGATAACATGTTGATGGAAGATACAGACATTGCATCCACAATCACATTCCCAGTAGACATTATTGCTGAAGAAATTCCTGCAACTGAGCCGGTTCCTCAAAATTCTGAAACGGGTATTCAGAATGACTAGTCAGAGGAAAGGTTCGAAGTACCAGAAACTTCAGGCCATGGAATGGAAGCCAGTGTGCCTAAAAATTCACAAGTAACAAGAGTGGTTTGTATCTAACTGGTTAGACATTGCTTAATGAGTTACTCATAAGCTTCATTTGTTACAGGCTTTCATGGAGACCACGGAGTTGGGGGAAGAAACTGCACCCACCACTCTAAATGAAGATGAGGTTCCTTCAACCTCAAGTGTACAAGAAAAACATCTTGACGAGCAAGTAAAAATTGTCTTTGAAGAAGAAACAATCTAACACTTAGATAAATTTTCTTGTATGCATCTAAGTTCAAGTGTCTCTAAACAAGCAACAACTGAGAAAGGAGTGGAAGTGATGGAAACATCACAAGTCCAAGAGATTTCGGAGGTTGAAAAGCCTTCTAAAGAAATTGTTCCTGAGCCTTCTATAGCGGAGGTATGTAAAACAGGACCATTGACTTTCTGAATCTCATGTACTTTAAACTTCATACTTCTTAATCAAACTTCTTTGTGAAATAGGTTTTCACTGAAGAAAAGATTGCTGAGGAAATTCAGTAAACCTCCGCAACATCTATGGAGATCGACCAGGCGATAGCCAAGTCTCCAGAAAGAATGGAAGAAGCCCCTCAGGTTTCTTAAAACCAAGCCTCTGAGCTTCCTTCTCTGGAATTAAGTGAATTCTCATATAGCCTTGTTTTTCACATCTTTCTGAAAAATCTCTGAGTTTGATTTTTATTCTTAGGTTCAAGAAGAAAGAATGTAACTAGAGGACTCTGTCGATCCTCTAGAACCAGTATCTGATGCACCACAAGTCAAGAAGGACAAGTTAATGAGCCTGGTGATGATACACATGTATGCTTAGAAACCAACTTCTCTTAAGCTCAGGTAACTAAAAAATTGGTTTGAATAAAATTAAATTTGAATCCATTTCTTTCAGGCTCAAGTTATACCAGTCATCGATGTGGATGCTACACTTGATCTGAAGAAAATTTGTCGATCAATCACCTTCAAGAGACATGTAAAATGCTTAAGCAATGGCAAAAGCTCAGTTAAGTCGATCTGATGGAGCTTAGTAAGGTGATCGACCATCCAGAAAGGAGATCATGAGCTTTTCATTTGGAGAACTACATACATGGTTTTTTCCCAGAGTTCTCTTTTCATGAAATGATGGATGAAAATTTTGCCTATTCGATAGGAAAGAAGCTGATGAACGCCTTCATAAATGATGATGAAGTGACCAAGCAGGAAATGACATTGAATCTGGTCTTGCCCCAAACACTCAAGGTATACCCTTCTGAACAGGAGGAAGTAAATGTGCAAAGGATAACATTCCCTAAATTAATCAACTTGGTGTCCGATGAAGAGGAAGAACAAGATAAAACGAAGGTGAAGACTCCTCTGAGGAACGTTCAGAAAGAGGTGAGGGTGATGACAGTGATCACTCGGACAACGATGAAGATGGTCCACCAGAGACAAGTGGAATGGGACAAGGAGAAACCACAAAGGATACTCCACCTGTTGATGATTCTACTCAGAAGGATCCACCAACATCTAATCAATCACCACCTCCAGCACAACAAGATGGTCAATCCCAACAAGAACAACAAGTTGATCCCTCTGAATATCTAGAAGTTGTTAAAGAAAGAGTTTCAACACTCAGAAAACTGTTGGAAGATGACCAAGCTCAATCAAGAGTACAAGTTATTGATTGAAGCCAATGAAGCCCAATTTCTGAAGATTGAGGCAGAGAATCTCAAGGAGAAATTACTTCTTGAAGATAAATTGAAGCTAAAGAATGACATCGAGTCACGGCTGCAGAGTTGGACGCTTTGGTGACTAAAGATGATGAGCATGATGCTAAGGCTGCACCAGATAGACCCTCTGATTCATTTGCTCAGAAAGACATCATTAAAGGAAAAGGAAAAGCAGATATTGAGCAAGCCTACAATGATCAAATTGCATTGAGCACTGATGACGATGAAAAAACACAAGGATTGGCACCAGAAGAGGATCAGTTGCTTGTATCTCACATAAAGAGATCACTACTTGTTCCACATATCTTCTCCTCTCCTGCAGTGATTTCTAGAGATGGCAAATTCTTGGGAAGAAGCACAGTGTTTCAATCTCTCAAAAACGAACTAGTTGCTGAAGATTCCCAGGTACTTAACTCTGTAACATAACACCTATAGCCTATTGCTAAAGTTCTATTGCATAGAGCCACTAACATTGCTTTGTCTCAGAAAGACTTAGGCATGGTAAGGGATGAAGACTGCAACAATGCTAACAGAGCATTTGAGGAAGCACAATATGCTACTTTGAAAGCAGAGTCTATCTTGCGTCCATTGGAAGAGCTAAACCAAAGGGAGCAGACACTCCTTAAAGAGAACCAACATCTCAGAATGGAAGTTCAGAAGATAGTTCAAGTGCACAATAGCTTGTAATAGAACTTTGAATCCCTGTCTCTCTCTTATGTGAGTTTGAGTCAGTCACTCATGACTATGGGGGAAGAAATAGAGAAACCTACCCAGAAAGGTAGAGGGAAGAAGAGAAAACAAGTCCCCTCCACAAGTCAACAAGTTCAAGAGAAGAACAAGTCTTCTGAAGAACCAAGGACAAGGTTAAGAAGTCTAATAACCAAGGGTTCCAAGACTACCCTAGTTATACATGAAGGAATCAAGCCTTCTGAAGAAGATAAAGAAGAAGGAGAAATCAAAGATAAGGAGGAAGCTTGCAAGTCTCCCATCAGAAACTACAATGATGATGATGAGGATGAAGAGACTGACAGAGATGACCATCCACTTCACAGGAAGAGAAGAAGAGTGGAAAGTCTTTCTGAAGCACCTCCAGCTCAAAGCAGAAGAAACCCTTCTGAAGTTACCAAGTCTACCCAAGGTTGGAATTCCAGCAGAACAAATCCTAGAAAGCACGATGATATGGAGAAAGGACTTAACAGAAGAATGCGTAGGAATCTACAGTTTGGCAGAGTTCAAGAAGAAGAACAAGAAGAAAGGCCAGCTGCTGCTCAGATTGAGTATGTCAAAACCAATGACAGTCAATGATCCTACAGGTGCATACATCTCCAGAATGGATACAAGAAGTTTCCAGATTCCATATATGTGCAAATGATGGCATGCAGAACAAACAAGCCTACACTGCTCAATCCAAAGAATACTCATAAGTGGCTTGAATTTGAGGTTCACATAACGACTGAGGCCATGAAGAAGCCTCTGGAAGAAATCTGTCCTTACCCTAAGCCAGATGATGTGCATAAAACCAAGAAGCTAGATGGTACTTACAACAAAAATAACAAACTAGGTGTTCATACCTATGAGTCATTTTATATGACAAGGAAACAATACCAGGATGACATAGCATACTGTGAAGAAATTTACAAGTATTTTGGGTTATCTTTGCTAAAATTACAACATGCTTGTGTGTGGGGAAAACACTTTTGAGTCAAGAACTTTATCAATTCTAAGAAAGATTATCTAGAAAATCTTGAAGATCCAGATAGTGCTTATAGAGAAATTTGTGACTTAGCCAGAAAGACAAAGCTCTCTGTCAGAAGGTTACTTTATGAATACATTGAAGACTGCAGAAAAGTTGATACAAATTGATCCAGAAGATGCTGAAGAACTTGAGGTTTCTGAACATGAGTTGTTTTGAAGACTTGAAGAACTAGTTCATTAGGATATTTACTTGGAGTTTGGACTCTCATGTTGTCCTAATTTACTTAGAATTTTATTTTACTGCTGACTGTACTTACCTTGTAATACATTTGTAAAAGTTATATTATAAGTTGTAATATCCTTTCTGATGATCATACTCTCAGAAACTATATATAAGAAGATAACTTGTCAGCAAAGATCACTTCTTGTGATTTGGTTCATGTTTACTTTCTGCACTTAATTTATCTGATTGAATATCTTTTGAAATGATTAAGTGGTGGATTGTTTTTACTTCCATGTTTGTAATAGGAATTTAAGATAGTCATGTGTGACTGATCAAAAAGGGGGAAATTTGTTAGAAATATCATTTAGTGTTTTTGATCAATCACCATGTAACTTATCTTTAGTACAGAAAGGTGACTAGTACTCTCGGTTCACTTGTACATTGTAAAGAGGAAATCACTTAGTATGTTAGTCTAGTTAAACTGGTATAGGACTGTTTAGGTCTCTGAATGTAATTTTTATGTTTCGAAGATGGCCTTGAAGAGGGATCCTAGCAATGGAGTTTAATCGAAGATTTGAAGATTGCGCGAGTTTAATGAAGACACAAGGGATTAGTCTCCTCTGAAATGATATGTTCAGAAAGCCTTGTATAGTGCCTATGCACATTACACCTCTCTGAAGAATTGTCATTCTAAGACAAGGATCATGCTAGCTTTCTAACAGCACAAGTTTTCCGATGAGACCACTGGACAAAGAAATAGTATAGTGTATTAATTACACCGACTGAAAAGTCGATTCCAGAAAGCCCTCTCTGAAATACGAGATATCAAAGGATTTAATTCTGAGAAGCTCCAACGGATATTATTCGAATGAATCTCAAATTCATCAATAAATATCAACACGTAGAAGATGATAAATACACACAAGAACTACGCTCATATTGTTATATCAAGCATGTATTCTCTCAAGCTCTCAAACAACAGTTCTCTAAGCTTACAGAGAAATAGCTCGAAGAATCTTTGGTAGTTCTAAGTGTCCTGAACCTTAACAAGAGTTTGATTGTCTGTGAAAGAGTTGAACACTCAAATATTCTTTCTGAAGTTCATTCTCCAGAACGATTATCAATACTTGGGTCAGAAAGAAGAATCCTTCCATATACTGAACAAGTATATTAAGTTGCGATTTCTTCTCTAGCTCTCTGGATAAATAGCTGAAGAGTTATTTAAAGAGAAGCCGGACAAAAATCATATAACCAACACCATCAAAGTGTGGAGAACAGGAAGTACTTCATTTGGGAGATCAAGGAAAAGCTCCAAGGTTATCTTGAGTACATGAATACTTGGCTTTAGTAGTTAGGGATAAACTCAGGGGGAATATTCGGTTGGGAACCATCTGTTTGTAAGGATCTTAGAATAGGATATATTGTAAGGTGAACACAATTGTCTGTTCTAGTGGATTCTAGGTCTCAGAAAGGCCGAAGTGGACTAGTTGGAGGATTACGCCACATCCACAAACCATTATAAATTGTTGTGTTATTTACTTATTGCATTTACATTCTAGCAACACACACACACACATTATTACTGCAAAGCACATTCACGATTATCTATCGCTTAAATAGTGTTTATCGATGATTATTTTAAAAGACAATTCACCCCCCCCCCTCCTAGTCTTTTACCTTTGCCATTATCTGGACCAACATGACAACTGATCAAAAAGGGGGAAATTTGTTAGGAATATTTCTTAGTATTTTTGATAAATCACCATATGACTTATCTTAGTACAGAAAGGTGACTAGTACTCTTAGTTCACTTGAACATTGTAAAAGAGGAAATCACTTAGTATCTTAGTCTAGTAAAACTTGTAATAGGATTATTAGGTCTCTGAATGTAATTTTATATTTCGAAGAAGGCCATGAAGAAGGATCCTAGCAATAGATTTTAATCGAAGATTTGAAGACTGAAGATTACACAAGGTTATGAAGACATAAGTTTAAGTTTCCTCAGATAGATTATGATCAGAAAGCATATTCTATAGTGCATATATTGCACATAACAAGTCTCTGAACATATGACATCATTGAGTTCAGGAGCATGCTAGCTTTCAGAAAGGCTCATGTGTCCGCTGAGACTACAGGACAAGAAATAGTATGATGCATTAATTACACTGGCTGAAAAGTCGCTCAATGCATAGTCTTCTCTGAAAAATGAGAAAGGGACTTCTGAGTACTCATTTCAAGATATCACCGGATTGAATTTTGAGAACGTCTAACGGATACTATTCAAACGACTCTCATATTCATCTATAAATACCACCACTTCGAAGTTGAGAAATACTCACACGAACTATACTCATATCTACTTATCAATCACAGTATTCTCTCAAGCATCTATATCACTACCATTCTCCAAGCAATCTGTTGCAACTAATAAGCTCGAAGAATCACTAGTAGTTCTAAGTGTCCTCAACCTATAACAAGAGATTGTTATTCGCGAAAGAGTTGAACTTTCAGATACCCTTTCTGAAGCTCATTCTCCAGAATGGATACCAATAACTTGGATCAGTAAAAGAGAACCTACCATACATTGAATAAGTGTATCAAGTAGTGTTATCTCTTCAAAGCTCTCTGAAAATATAGCTGAAAAGTTACACGACAAGCTTTGCTGACAATCAACTTATAACCAACACCAACAAGGTGTGGAGTACATGAAGTACTTGATTTGGGAAATCAAGGAATAGCTCCAAGGTTATCTTGAGTACAAGAAGTACTTAGCTCTAGGAGCTAGGGAACAACTATGTTGGAACATTTGGTTCGGAACATCTGTTTGTAGGGATCTTAGAATAGGATATATTGTAAGGAGAACTCTATTGTTTGTTCTAGTGAATTTCAGGTCTCAGAAAGGCCGATGTGGACTAGTTGGAGGATTACGCCACCTCCAGATTCCACTATACTTGCTGTGTTTTTTTACTTATTCTGTATTTACATTCCAACATAACACACACACACACACATTTATTATTGCAAAGCACAATTTCATTTATCTATCGCTGAACTCTTCCGCTCTATGAATTTAAGTATCAGAAACCCACCAGTTTCTGAGAAATAGTGTTTATCGACAAAATTTTGAAAAGACTATTCATCCCCCCTCTAGTCTTTTCCTTTGCCGTTATTTGGACCAATAGCTCATGTAAACAAAAACATTATTCAAATATGGGTCGAACATTACGTTAATAAAATGGAATACTTGTGACATGTTTTTGCACATTACTGTAAACCAAGGAGCTAAACAATCCACAAACAAGAACTAAAAAAAGACTAACTAATAATATTCCAATTCGTAATACACCAACTACAACCCTAATCAAAATCATTTTGTAACTTTCTTCGCCTCCTTCGACTTATTCATGATTGCATTTAGAGTGCCATCTTCATCAATTGCATCTTTTCTCTCTCTCTTTTGCTTTTGGACTTCTATCAACAATAACATTCTTTTGCTTTGATCATCTGACCGTAAAATGCAGCTACCCTTTGAAGCTCATCATTCACACCATTGACCTAACAACATAAAACATTACTAAAAAAGTGACATTACATGAATAACAAGCAACATTACTCATAACAACATAAAACATATTTAAAATATAAGAACAAATTGAAAACTTTGTTTTTATAAGACATCAGTTGTACAACTTGAAACATAAATCAATACGTTTAAACATTAATCATATAACAAGAAACATTACCCATACAAACACATAGTGATGATATGGAAACTCGACTTAGTATAAATAACCCTAACATAAAAATTAAGACACCGGGCCAAAAAAAAAAAAAAAAAAGAAATGAGAGAAAAACCTTGATAAATCTTACTGGGAACTGATCAATTCGCGCTTAGGAGTAGAGGTTGGTCTGTGTTGACTGGATTTACTGAAAAATCAGCCATTGTAACCCTAGAGGAAGAAATATAAAAACGAAAAAAATCGGTAAAAAAACCTTAAAAAGAAAAATGACGATGCAAGCTAGCAAATCAGGAAAGGTGCATATGTTACTTACCAGAAGAACGAACAAAATCAGGAACAAAAAGCAAACACATAGCACGACCAATGGAGAATTGTTGGTCCAAATAACAATAAAGGAAAAGACTATATGGGGGGAGGGGGGAGTAGTATTTTCAAACTTTTGTCAATAAACACAATTTCTCAAATAGTTGAAGGTATTTGATACTTATATTCAGAGAGCGAAAGACTTTATGAGATAGATAAATGAGTTTGTGCTTTGCAATAGTAAATGTGTGTGTGTGCTGCTGAAATATAAATACAGAAAGTAAATGACACATAAGTACAGTGGTATATGGAGGTAGCGTAATCCTCCAACTAATCCACTCGGCCTTTCAGAGACCTAGAATCCACTAGAAAAGATAATTGAGTTCACCTTACAATTGATCCTATTATAAGATCCCTAAAAAAATGGTTCCCAATCAAATGTTCCTCCTGAGTTGTTCCCTAGCTCCTAGAGCCAAGTACTTCATGTACTCAAGATAACCTTGGAAATATTCCTTGATTTCCCAAATCATGTACTTCTTGTACTCCATGCCTTAATGTTGTTGGTTATGAGTTGATTGTCAAGAAAGATTTGTTTATAATTTTTTAGTTATATTGGCAATGTGGTGACCTGCACATTTACTTCCTCCTGCTTAGAGGGGTAACCACTCATGCTCTTGGGCAAGGCAGGCTTGTATGCCATCCGCCCTCTGGTCTCTTCATCTGCATCCAAGAATGCTTTTTCAAGAATTCTTACAACTTCTTTAGAGAAACCATCATGCATCACCACTGCAAAGTTATACTATTTAATTAAGTAGGTGGCATGGATGTAATTCTCCATGTCCAAGGATCTTTCTCGTCTAGCCTGGTTGTCTATCAAGTTGGCAATGTCTAAAGATCAGCACGTCTAAGCTTTTTCCATGACTTAAATAGATGGAGATGTTTCTTGATAGTCTTCTCTCTGAAGAACTTATGAACCACTTCAGAATCAGGTGCAAAAGTTGTTTGTACTATGCTTTGAGCCTGAAAGAGAAAGAAAGTCTTTTGGGAAAAATAAAGACTTAGAAGTATCTGAGTTTGAATGACAAATTCGGTTTATGAATTACCTGAGTTTGAACTGTAAGCTCATAAAGGTCTACCATTTGGGTGGTAGCCTCAGATACTACGTTGTGAGGTGGAGACAAGGTAGTCTATTCCACATCAACTTCTCTTTCAACTTGAACCTGAGAATAAAAATCAATACATTAAATGGATTTTTACAGAAAGTAATGTTTTCACAAACACTTGTTGTTATCTGAGTTTTCACTTACCTCTGGTTAGGGAGGCTCTGAAACAACTTTCTCAGAGACTTGTTCAATCTCTGGGATTCTTTTTGGTGTAGAAGTTTGTTGAACTTCATCCAATTTCGTTGGTACAGAAGGGGTCACAACTTCAGCCTATGACACCTTTACTTCTTCTTGAGCCTAAGAAAGTAAACAATGTATAATTAAGAAAAGCATGTGAAAAATAAAATTGCCTATTTTCTGAAGAATAAGGCAAACCTTCAATGTAGAAGGCTCAGCAACTTATTCCTCAGAAACCTTGTGGGTTTCTCGCAATTCTTTCTCATCTTGTTATGTTACCACCACTTGCTCTTCTTCCTCAGTTTGAGCCTATCAGAAACACATATTAAGTTAGAACACTTAATAAAATATAAGTAAGAAAAGAAAATCACTCTTCAGAGATTGACTATACATGTGGTATAGGCTCAAAATCTTGGAGTGTTAAGGCTTGAGGAGCCTCTTCTTCTCTTTCTGAGGTAAGCTTAGAAGCTTCTTCTTCTGTTTGTGTTTTTGTTTGGGTCTATAACAAAGAAAACTTATAAGTGACATGTAATAAACAACTATGTTTAAACAAATCAGATATAGACTTCTTTGCTACCTGAAGTGCTTCAGAAGGTTGAGCTTGTGAAATGTCATATCTGAAGGAAGACTCTGGCACTTCAGACCTATCATCCCTTTGTTGATCATTATGGGAATCACCCTCAATTTGATCCCTAATTGTGAGTTGTGGAACTTGCTCCATTCCAGGATTTTCTTCATCAAAACTTGATGGTGTTTCTGACTGCATGTATCCCGTAGATGTAGTTGGAATATCATCATTCCTAACAGCATCTTATAGTCCTTGAAGTGTGGAGGCAGTGTCAGCATCCTCCATCACTTGGTCTTCCACATTCCAGAGACTCTTGAATATAGTCTAAAGAGTTCTGAATGGATGTGATTGCTGCTTCTTGTGTATCAATGCGTTCCTCAGCAACCATAGTCTTGGAAGTCTTCTTAGAAACTTCGCCCAAATTAGAACCAGATGCCTTTGATGAATCCTTGGTTTTCTTTTCAACCATGAAGAGTTGTGTGAGAACCATCTCATCATCATCAGACTCTTTAATAATGTGTAACGAATTATCCATAATGCTGGTAGTTTATGTGGAGAGAGAGAGAGAGAGAGAGAGAGAGAGAGAGAGAGAGAGAGTGCTTTCCATTACTCTTGCTCAACATCTCCCCATCCTTGGATGCATCTTCTGGTATGGGAATGGTACATGGAACTTTAATAGCAAGAGAGTGAGTTGGAGTACTCTCTGCAGGAACAACCTCTGCAGGAGTCTTAGAAGCCTTAAGTTTCTTTGTTACTCTTTTTTTGGTTCTGGGTTTCTTGTGTGCAACCTCAGAAACCTCAGGCTCTCTTTCATCCTTACGCTTCTTTTGCTCTTTTACCAGCCAAATACCATAGTTTAATTTTCAGAGAATGTCACTGGTCTCAACCCTTTTAGAGTTTCTGAGTTTAAGAGCATATGTCTCCATAATATAACATATTTTAAGTCCATAGATAATTGTGGCATTAGTCTCAGCAAGGCCTTTCTCAATCTTCACATCAAAGCTTCTGAGGGATTTGACAAACTTCATAAACACGTACTTACCCCAATTGAAAGGGCTTTCCTGTTGTTCCATGAGTTGGCTTCTTATAAGGTACATAGCCATCCACCTCTCAAGGCTAATTTGTTCAGCTCCTCCTTTCAGACCATCAAGAGCCCGGTGTAAAATGTAGGCTAGCACATTCTAGTGCTTGTACAAGTGCACTATAGGTCTCCTTGGCACCTTGTAGCAGAATCTCATCCTTGAGACTTATTTCAAAGTCCTCACCTTCATTGACCAGACCAAATAGGTCACAGAAACCTTGACAGTCAAGGTCAATAACCAGGTTCTGCACCTTAGTCTTGAAGGACATTTTTTCAGTCCCGTTGATCACCTTGCTGATCACTTCCCAGTTATTGTAAAACTCATGAACATCTAGTTATAAGGTCTCACTGGGAAGGGCCGAAAGAAACCCTTTTAGATTCGCTTTTTCAAGCAAAACTAAATAAGAGGTTCTATCTGCTTATTTAGAGACTATAGGTTCCAGGTGTTTCTCCACGAAAGGACCACCATACTGCATTATATGGTTGGAAGTCCAGTTATCAGGATTGAAATCCCCTTGGAATCTATTTTTCGAGGTCTCTAGATTCGTTGCTTGCGTTTCAGCAGCAGACGAAGTTGAGGCCTTAAAACTTGAAGAACGTTTGGGAGCCATTTTATAGTGACTGAATTCAAATATCGAGAAGATTAACAAGCTTGATTAGTGCTTCTTTTCAGAAGAAGTTAGAGAAAACAGATGAAATTTGCAGGTGAATTTGCAGAAAATTAGAGAGAAATTGCTATTGTGATGCAAGATATGAGTATCGAATTTGTGAAAAGTGTTTGTCTTTTCTCCAAATCCTTTATATATAGCATTAGAATCACAACAATTCACAAAATACATACATACAATATGCATTTGTTACTGTGTACAATGCATTGTTGTGGTAACAAATGACGTTTTGCATTAAAGGCAAGTGGGACCTTAACTGTCTTTCTACGGTGAGTTTTCTCTCACCGATTAATCTCATCCATTGAGATAAAGGGAAAAATCCATCCATGGCTCTCATTGCTTCTTCAACAATGACGTCAATCAACAAATTTTACAGTGCCCTCACTATGAATTTTTGGCATGGTGTAATTACAAGTCAGTCTTATCGTGTGAGAAGATAACACCTTTGGACTTATATTTTTGAGTTCAAGTTTTGTTTTGTGTGTTAACATATAAATGGTAAAAACACATAAACCTAGACATAGTTTGACTCTCAGAGAATTGTACTTGTGTACTATTATGTCCCCCCTCACTAAAGTGATATTACACCTTTATGAGTCCCGTGTCACCAACCAAAAATACATTTTCTCCAGCTATACCCTTAGTAAATGAATACCCATTTGAGATACATGGACATACTTGTTATCTTTATGCAACAAGTATTTGGATACCCGTTCCAAAAACTTAGCAACTCTATGTATCATTGTTCTTATAATCCTTAGAACTTCTCAGTTCCTAGCTCAATTAATCCAAGATTATGCCTCAAATTCAAGAACTTGCTTTATTGCAATGGCTTTGTGAAGATATATGTAAGTTGATCTTCCGTGCCAACCTTTAGTATCTCTATATTGCCTTTTTCAACATGGTCTCTGATGAAGCGGTGTCTAACACCAATTTGCTTTGTTCTAGCATGAAACTTAGGATTCTGAATAATCACAATAGCACTTGTGTTATCACAGAAAATGGAAGATTTCTCTTCATTGAGTCCATAGTGTCACGCCCCAAAATCAAAAACAATTTGGCGCAACTGGCCGTCTATCGTGTGTGATGGGCTCACGCCAAAACGAAGCCTCAAGTTAATAAATCGTTTTAAAAAGAGTGGTAAACAACAGAGGGACTACAACTCAAGGACAATAAATACAATTTTAGAAGTTACAAAACTATCACTAACACTACTAGCTGCTCTAAACTGACTTGCTCCCACTAGCAACCTCCTCAGAACCGCAGTCACTTACTCAACTGAAAAAAATGTTTGAGGGTGAGCTCCTGACAGTTTTACCTGGATCAAGTAAATATAAAAAGCATACACTCCAATTTATATCAAAAACATAGTCGAAAATTATATGTTTAGCATGGAACATATGTCACAGTATATATATTTCACATATAGCTCGAATCAAATATACACTATCGCCACAAAAGTCGTGGTGACACACAGGCCGGCTTTCACATAAAATATCTCCCAACACATGGGGGTCACAATTACCCCGTAACACATACGGGTCACGCGCATAACATAAGGGAGTTCTCCAAAGCACTACAATCCCCTAACGTATAGGGGTCACACACTTCATAGGCATATCGATGAGAAAAAACTTAAATACACATAATCCATGCTTTATCAAATTACTTTCATAAATCGCTTACACATGTAAAATATTTATGGGATATACATATTTAATCCTATTTTGAATAGACTATTATACCAAGTCCCATTAATTGATATAAAAACCATAAGTTGTTCGTCAATCAAAAGCATTACATTTATACATTACAATACAAAAAACAAAAGTAAAAGTGTCAAGAGTTCCCTTACCTTGAAGACGACATACTTGATAAAGCTAAACCGCAAAAGCTTCACTAAATTAACTCGAACTTTCTCAAAACACATCTACAATGTAAGAATCCAAATTAAATTTCGGAATCAAATTACACAATAAGATTTTCACCGCGTATGCGAAGTGCAAATTTGACATTTAGAAACTTAATCGGTGCTCATAAAAACACAAACTTAGGGGCTGATTGCCATACAATTGTAATCGGTCAATTTGGCTCGATGAACAGTGATTTGGCCTAAAATACACTTCAAATACCCTCATTTCAATTTCAATCCAAATACAATTTCACCAAAATACATCCAAATAACCATTCAAATTCTATATCAATCCGTCCCTAATAATATATAAAATAGTTGCAATGTTTGTCTTGACCAATCAAGAATATCAAAACCAATTCTTAGCAAAAGGTCACACGATAATGATGGGCAAGATATGCAAATAGAAAGGGTACAATTAACTGAGAGATTAAGAAAGTAATTAATCTCCATTGCCAATATGATTCTTATATTTAAAGCAAAAACACATATATACTTTATAAAGGAGAATACCGATCGAAAGTAGTTTGGCAACCAAGCAGCTGAAGCAAGACGGCTAAATGATTTAGTCAGAGTAAGGGTTTTGAAATATGTTGTACTCCCTGCTCCGTTCCGGTAACAGTTTTCTAGTTCTTCACTTTCTTTTCAATTATCTAACTTTCTTTTCAATTAATATAACTGAAATGAAAAATTAATTTTTAAAAGAAGTTATATTAATAAAGTTATAAATGAGAATAAAAGTAAGAAAGAAATTCAATAAATAATGATAAAATAAAGAAGAGAAATAATAAAGAATTAGTAAATGGAGTAAAAAAAATTCATTTATGGCATTATAAAGTTTTTAATATGACTCAAAAAAAGAATGTTAGGAAGTTATTAAAAGAACGAAAGGAGTATAATTTTGACCTCGGGTCCAAATGTTTTAAATTAGTTTGTAAAAATAATAATACTAGGGAGTCCACTATAAAAATAAATAAAACTGTAAAATCAAACAACATAAAAATACAAGTTATTACATTTCTCCCTCCTTAAAAGAAGTTTCATTCCTCCTGAAACTTACCGCCATTGGACACAACCGACTTAATTTAGACAACCTACAACACCAACCCGAAAGACATTACACTCAACCAAAACAAAATATAAAACACACTAGAAACTAAACACCCAACAAACTAAAGCCTAAGACCTACACCCCACAAATTGAAACCTAGGCTCTGATACAACTTTTGTCACGCCTATAAATCAAAAACAATTTGGCGCGACCGGACGTCTATCGTAAAATGGGCTCACGCTAAGACGAAGCCTCAATTTAATAAATCGTTTTAAAAAGAGTAGTAAACAACAAAGCGACTACAATTCAATGACAATAAAACAAATTAGAATTTACAAAACTATCACTTCCACTACTAGCTGCTTTAAACTGACTCTCTCCCACTAGCAACCTCATCAGAACCGCAGTCACTTACTCAACTGAAAAAAATTTGTAAGGGTGAACTCTTGGCACTTTTACCCGGATCAAGTACATATAGAAGACTACACTCCATTTTATATCAGAAACATAGTCGAAAATCATTTGTTTAGCATGGAACATAAGTCATAGTATACATTTCACATATAGCTCGAATCAAATATACACTATGGCCACACAAACCCGTAACAAAAACAGGTCACACACATAACATATGAGAGGACTCCAAAAGCACGACAATCCCCTAACACATAGGGGTCACACACTTCATAGGCATATCGATGAGCATAAACGTAAGTACACATAAAGTATGTTTATTAAAGGGACGTTTACATATGGACCCCTGCGAAGAGTTGCCAACTACATCTGGATCCCTCGTAGTTGAACAATAACAGGTGAGCACCGTGTTCGTTAAATTTAATTACACTGAAACCCACGATTTTGACTTTTCACGATTTAAAACGCGGAAAATCTATTTTTACCCCTGTTTGAAAATTAGATTTTTGATTCAGCCAAACACATTTAATTGTTAATTGGTTAATTCTTATCAAACTGAGTTTGACAATTTATGTTCATCATCATTCCAATGCTTCTCATAATAAAACAGTCCAATAAATCTCGGTACATACATAAATGGCTAACAACAAGGAAATCCCATACTCAGATAAGTAACAGATTAATAGTACTACATACTATCCAATAGCTGCGGGAAGCTGCGAAAGCTAATTATGACTGAGATTCAGCACTGTTAACGAATACAAATTCCTAATCTCCTCCTTGAGTAATTCAATATCATTGTGAGCCAAAATCAGTTTTTGCAGCTCAACCGCCTGTAATTACGAGTCGTCAACCCACCACGGACGAATCACAAACAACATACAGTTCAATTCTCAACGATCCTTTTAGACTCGAATTGCTACAGTTGAGATTGGGTCCGGATTTGAGGGGATGGTGGAGTAGGCGATGGTAGAGGAGGCGACGGTAGTGGGCGGTTATCGGAGGGGATGGTGGTGGGTGGTGAAGAAGGGAGAAGATGTGAAAGGAAGAAATAGATGAATAGTAATCCGATAAGGTCCTGTTTGGTTTGTCAGATTTACAAAATATGAATTAAGCTGGTCAACTCTCTCACCTCTTTTTGGACTCCAACGTAATTGTTAGAGTATCAGGAACCAATTTGAGAAGCGGACCTGCTGGAAGGGAGCAGTATGATATAAGCCCTTTATTAAATCACTTTCACAAATCACTTACACAAGTAAAACATTTGTGGGATATATATACTTGATCCTATTTTGAATAAACTATTATACCTAGGGGTGAGCATCGGTCCAGGCTCGGACTGGGACCGGACCGATATTGGATCGGTCCAAGGCTCGGACCGGATCGAAAAAGTCGGTCCGATTTCGGGCTTGGACCGAACGGACTGACTTTTAAAAAAAAAGAAAAAATTTAGAAATCTCATCTACTAGTCTACTACTTAGCCAAATTTCAGAAACTTACTGCTACTACTACTTTTCCTTTCTTCTTCTTCTTGAACACCATCTTCACTCTTTTCTTACTGCTATTACTACTTTTCCTTTCTTCTTCTTCTTCTGGAACACCATCTTCATTAGGGAGGCACAACACATATATACAGTTCCTTCTTGTAGCCTTGCTAGAGAGAGAGAGAAAGGGGAGCTTTCAGCTGTTAGCCTTTAATGTCTCTTCGTTTCTAGCGAGGAGTTCCGTTCCACTCCAAACTCTGTAAAACGACCATTTTATTATTCTACTCTTCCATTGTTTTTGTTTTGTATATTCTTCACTTTTTTCTTGAACACCATCGTCGAAATGCAGTTCCGCTTCGTTTGACAACACTTCGCCTTCCTCTTCTTCGGGAATGACATCAGGGAGGGCGAATTGGAGGTCGAGGAAGGAGCCATCGTCGGAGAAGTGGGGTGTGACAAGGGCGGCGGAGGTGGAGTCTCTGGTGTGGCGATTTTTGAGGAAATTGAAGGCTGATTCCATTGTGATGTATTTTAGGAAGTCGTCGAGATCGGTGGTGGAAGGAGGCGGCGGTCGGCCGTCGGTTTTTGAAGAGCAGGAGTTATTTTTGGATTAGTTATTTTGGGGTTAGGGTTTTGGAGGAATTGGTGTATATTTGTTAAATTTCGGTCCGGTCGATGGACGTGCGGTTATTTCGGTTTTTGGACCGGACCGGACCAAGGACCGAAATGTTGAAATCCTCAATACCGAGGACTGGACCGAGGACCAATTTTTCGGTCCGGTTAGGACCGGTTTTTCGGTCCGGTCGCAGTTTTGCTCACCCCTAATTATACCAAGTCCCATTACTTGATATAATAACCATAAGTTGTTTGTCAATCAAAAGCATTACATTTAGACTTTACAATACGAAAAACAAAAGTGAAAGTGTGAAGATTTCCCCTTACATCGAAGACGACACACTTGATGAAGCTAAACCGCAAAAGCTTCACTAAATTAACTCGAACTTTCTCAAAACACCTTTACAATTTAAGAACTCAAATTAAATTTCAGAATCAAATTACACAATATGATTTTCCCAGCGTATGCGATGTGAAAAATCTGACATTTAGAAACTTAATCGGTACCCATAAAAACTTAAACTTAATAGGGTTTTTCTACGGTTAGGCAGGCTTTCGCCCTACCTGACAACATGCAGTAAATAAAGAATTAACATATCTATTGCGTTAAATTTTAAAATATTAAAGTAAAAAATTGATAATTCTTAAAATATATTATTTTAATTTTAAAAATATTTTAGAAGTCAATATTTACATTTTTCTAACTTAAATATTCATATGGCGATAGGGCGATCGCCTTATCGCCCTGGCGACACCCCATCGCCCTTCCGCCTTATAAATATTTAAATTAGAGATCTAGAAATATCGATCAAAAAACTCAAATTTTGCTTCTAAAATATTTTTAAAATTAAGATAATATTTTTTTAAAAATTATCAATTTTTTACTTTAATATTTTAATGTTAACTTTTTTATTTAATATTTGTTGTCGGGCAGGATAAAAGTTTTTCAGATGTAAAAAAACCCAGCTATGATGGACAAGATACAACATGGTAGTTTTGATAAATCTTGAGTACTCCTTGTGCATACATACACTGTTTCATGCAAATTAAAAGGCTACAATTAACTGAGAGATTAAGAATGTAATTATGCTCTGCTGCCAATATGATTCGTATATTTAAAGCAAACATACATGTACTTTATGAAGGAGAATACCGACCAAAAGTAGTTTGGCAACCAAGCAGCTGAAGCAAGACGGCTAAAGAATAGGCGTTTTGAAATATGTAGTATAATTTTGGGCTCAAGTCCATGTCTTTAAAATTAGCTTGTAAAAATAATAATGCCGAACCCAATCAACTATAAAAAGAAATAAAACTGTAAAATCAAACAAAATAAAAATACGAGTTCTCACAAAAAATCTCTGTGTTGTTGTTTCCACAAAAATTTTTATGCACAACACCCAGTATTAATATATTCTGCCTCTGTTGTAAAAGTTGCAATTGAGTTTTGATTTTTGCTAAACCATGAAATAAGTCTAGTTCCAAGAAACTGACAAGTTTCTGAGGTATTTTTTCCTATAAAGCATTGATCCAGCATAGTCAGCATCTGAATAGCCAACCAAACTCAAGTCACTATCTTTTGGATACCACAATCCAACTTCTACAGTACCTTTATCATACATCAATATTTTTATAGTAATGTTGTAATGTGACAACATTGGATTTGTTTGAAATCTAGCAAACACACCAACTTCATATTGAATATCGGTCTGCTTGCAGTAAGGTAGAGTAGTGAACATATCAATTTACTATACATATGTTCTTCAACACTCTTATCAGATTCAGTATAAGTCATTTTGGTTCCTATGCTCATAGGTATCTTAGCATTGTTTTCAGAAGGCTTTAAATTGAACTTGTTGAGCATATCATTTGCATACTTTGTTTGACTAATGAATATTCCATCATCGAGTTGCTTGACTTGCAATCTTTGGAAGTAGTTCAATTCTCCCATTATGCTCTTTACAAAGGTGATTGTCTTTAGATCCAAATATAATGTCATCAACATATACTTGAATTAAAAGTAGTTTCCCTTCATGATTTAAGGTAAATAAAGTTTTATCAACTTCACCTTTCTTAAAACAACTTTCCAGAAGGTATTTGGTCAAAGTATCATACCATGTTCTTGGAGTCTGTTTCAGTTCATAAAGAGCCTTTTGAAGCATATAGACCATTCTACTTTATGAGGAAACATCAAAGCCTGGCGGTTGATCAACATAGACTTCCTCAACAAGTTCACCATTCAGAAATGCACTCTTGACATCCATTTTGTAAACTTTAAAGTCATTATAAGCTGCAAAGACTAGAAATAGTCTTATTGCATCCAATCTTGCAACTGGTGCATATGATGTTAGGAATATCTGTTAGTATTTTTGATCAATCACCATATGACTTATCTTTAGTACAGAAAGGTGACTAGTACTCTTAGTTCACTTAAACATTGTAAAAGAGGAAATCACTTAGTATGTTAGTTTAGTTAAACTTGTAACAGGGTTATTAGGTCTCTGAATGTAATTTAATATTTTGAGAAGTCCATGAAGAAGGATCCTAGCAATGGATGTTTATCGAAGATTTGAAGACCGAAGATTGCACAAGTTTGATGAAGACATAAGGTTTAGTCTCCCCAGATAGACTATGTCCAGAAAGCATAATGTATAGTGCAAATATTGCACATGACAAGTCTCTGAACTTATGACATCATCGAGTCAAGGAGCATGCTAGCTTTCAGAAAGGCTCATGTGCCCGATGAGACTACATGACAAGAAATAGTACAGTGCATTAATTACACCGGCTGAAAAGTCGATCGATGCATAGTCCTCTCTGAAAATGAGAAAGGGACTTCTGAGTACTCATTTCAAGATATCAATGGAGTGAATTTTGAGAAGGTCTAACGGATATTGTTCAAACGACTCTCAAATTCATTTATAAATATCACCACTTAGAAACTGAAAAATACACACACGAACTATGCTCATATCTACTTATCAAGTAAATATTCTCTCAAGCATTCATAATACCGTTCTCCCAGCTTATTGCTGCGACAAACAAGCTCGAAGAATCACTAGTAGTTCAAAGTGTCCTAAACCTATAACAAGAGATTGTTATTCGTGAAAGAGTTGAACTTTCGGAAACACTTTCTGAAGCTTATTCTCCAGAACGGATACCAATTACTTGGGTCAGTAAGGAGAACCTACCATATGTTGAATAAGTATATCAAGTAGTTCCATCTCTTCAAGTTCTCTGAAATCTTTCAAGTGGATTAGTTGGAGGATTACGCCACCTCCAGATACCACTACAAATGGTTGTGTTTTTTACTTTATTGTACTTACATTCCAGCATCTCTCACACACGCATTATTAATGCAAAGCACAATCATATATATATCTATCACTTAAGTCTTCCACTCTCTGAATCTAAGTATCAAAAACCTCACAATTTATGAGAGAGACCGTTTCTCGACAAAAGTTTGAAAAGACTATTCACACCCCCCCCCCCCCCCCCCCCGCTCTATCTGTTTCCTTTGCCTTCCGCACTGAACCTCGATCTCCCAGATAGGTAAAGGTTTTTTTGTCACTTTTCGAGGATGTTTTAATTGTGTGTTAAGTTGGCAGATATGTCTCTTAGTGATCTTCAATTCTTAAACCCAAGAATACGAGAAATGAAAGAACAACTTGATGCTACATCTTGAAGCAATCAGTGATGAGATGATTTATCTCATCAAGGAGGGACCAATCAAAATTAGACAACTCAAACATGTGATTGGAGTATCTGATGGTCGGAGAAATGCTGATGCTGAAGGTAGTGACACTTCTACTAGTGATAGTGGTCATGTTGCTACTGGACAAGTTGAGTATGAAGACAAACCTCGTGAACTCTGGATATCAGAAGATGCCAAGGAATATAGGTTGGATGGTCAAGCTCGTAAATCAATATTCGATCGACACCTGAGCATATACAGTGTAAACTGTAGCGCCCCGTCCGGGTGGTACCGGATCGGGTGCCAACTCTGTGGGGTCCCTAATCGCGCGAAGTGTGGTTGATCGATCAGTGCCGGATAAGGGGAAAAGCCATACCCAGAATATAGAACAAACTTATTTATTTATTAACATAACATTGGTAACTGTACAAAGGTAAGGTAATTGCCGATACCGTTGTTTGCTAACAAACAAAACACAGCAGCGGGAAAGGTCTGGTTCGGTTACTAAATGCCTGGTCATTCTACCCGATCGTCTACCCTGTTCTCGCAATCACTACCTGGGGAATGGAAAGAACAACCATGACAGAGAGGGTAAGTCACAAGACTTAGTGAGTAATATTTTGAAACAAATGAGAAAATAGACACGGACACTAATTCGAACAGTGTTCACTGTCTTCACTTCGGACAGGAAAACAAAAAATAGTTATCACGCAAAACAGATGCCCGGTCCTGGATTTTCTGAATTTTCACAGATCAGATCAGATACTAACCATCACACCACTGAATGGCCACGGAGGGCAACTTGACTACCTTATTACTCCTTCGAGGAGCAACCTCGCAGTCAGTCAGACGACATGCTTAAGTCCATGTCGGCCCGGTACACGGAACGATATCGACCACCTGAGCTGGTGATACCATTGGGGCGTCCAGGGATCTGTGGGTACAAGAGATATAGCCAGATCGTAGGTCCATTCCGCCCGGCCCCAACTATATCAGTTGTCCCTGGGCCCAATCGAAACAGTCAAAACGGACCTGGATAGCCACACAGGCGTATCACAGGATGCCACTGAGGCATATAACAGGATGCCATGGATGC
>JAYMSP010002069.1:0-26566 GCA_036897095.1 Plantago elongata
CCTCAATACATGACTTGTTACTCCACAAATTTAAGCTAGAAACGAACTAACATTCAACAATTCTCCACCTTGGTGAGTTTCTTACTAACAGCTCTCAATACATCAGTTCCTCATGTTAGAACTAATCCCCATACCTTTTCCTTAATGGTTAGAATAGACCCCCATACCTCCATAAGCTTCAATTCGTTGTTGCAGTGGCATTGTTGCACTTGCTCACCAATTTGCAACAATACACAAATTTCTCAGAATGTAATGCTTTAGTTAAAGCATCTGCAGGATTATCCAAGGTTGAGATCTTCTTCAGCATGATCTCTCCCTTTTCCACAACATCTCTAATGAAATAGTACTTCTAATCAATGTGTTTAGTACACTCATGAAACATCTGATGTTTAACTAAGTGTATAGCACTTTGGCTATGATAATACACCACAATCATGTCTTGATTGATGCCAAACTCTTTCAGAATACCTTTCAACCAAATAGCTTCCTTGATTGCTTCAATGCTATAAACTCAGCTTATGTTGTTGATAAGGCCACCACAGGTTGTTGCACTGCTTTCCAGCTAATGGTTGTACCATATAATGTAAATATGTAACATGTAAGTGATTTTCTGCTATCAAGGTTGCAACAAAATCAAAGTCCACATATCCCACTAATGCCTCTGAATTTGAAGTAGAACTCCCATCAAATTTCAGATCATGATTTACAGTTCTCTTCATGTATCTCATTATCTATTTCACAGCTTCCCAATGAGCTTTTCCTGCACAACTCATATATCTGCTGACAATACTCATAGAATGTGCTAGATCAGGTTTACACCACACCATAGAGTACATGAGACTTCCAACTGCATTGGCATATGGTATTTTCTCCACTTCTACAATTTCCTTATCACCTTTTGGACATTGGTCCAATGACAACTTTATGTGTTGACCGAGAGGAGTAGAAACTTCACTTGAATTATGCTTCTAGATACTTAGAGAGTATCTTACTCACATAGTGATATTGAGATAGATATAATGTCCCTCCACCAGGTTCTTTTGTGATATCCATGCCAAGTATTCTTCTGCCATTTCCTAGATCTTTCATTTCAAACTCACTCTGAAGTAGTTTCTTGACTTCTGTTACCTCATTCATGTTGTTTCCAGCCAACAACATATAACAACAAGAAAATGACAAAATCCTTTTTATGATAGAATATATATACGCACAATTATCATAAGAGCTTCTTGTAAGGACCTCGAATTTCCGTAAGTAAATAATCCGATATTAATATTATTATTTTAACTGACCATTGACTACTGACTCAACGTACGTGAAAATATTTGACTTTTAACAACGAGTCGAATTCGGAAATTAACGGCCGGTTATACTCACCAGTTAATTACGAATAAGCATTAATTTATTTTCTTGGATATTAAATTAATAAAATAATAATAAAAATAATAAAATAAAAATATTTATTTTAAATTTTATATGGCTTTAGTTCGCCTTCATTATTGCCCGAGAATCGATTTCACAATTTTCGGATTTTAAGTATGAACCGTTTAGAAGCCAAAAGAAACCAGGGTTATATATTGGCAAAATACCAATTGTACTCTCACTTGTCTTCTTCCCCCTTTCATTTCTTTCTTCAGCTCACCGTCCGCCCTCCACCCCATCACCACAGCCTTGTCCCGCTCTCCTCTGCCTCAATTCAACGCCCGTTCCATCACCACTGCCCCGCCTCACCACTATCTACCTCACCACCAATCTTCCTCCGCCCGTACTCACTGACTACCACCATCACCTCGCCACTATGATCAACTTAACCAGAACCGGATTAGCCACCACTGCTCCATGTCTTCCACCATATAATCGCCTTTATCCATCCTCCACTGCTTCACGATTAGACACCTCCATCACCACAGATTCGCCTCCGTTCACCACTGATTTGGCCACCACAATGTCGACCCGCCTTCACCAACTCACTGTTTGGATTTCGTCCTAGTTCTTCATTTGGATTTAGAATCTCGCTACTTCTTCACCCAATTCAAGCTTAATTTGAATTCGTTTCTCCCTTCCGGTAAGTCTCCTTCGTTATTCGATTTTGAAGTTTGGGCTGGGTTGCGTGATGGTGCTATTCTGGATGTTGTGGTCATTATCCTTTCTTTATGCTCGTTTGGTTGTGGCCATGTGTCGGGTGTATGTGTGTGATTGCTGGACCGTATTGCCGTCTTGTTGTACTCCGTTTCTTATGCTTCCCTACTTGTTGAAATACTCGTTTTGTTAATTTGTAAGGTCGATTGTTGTGCATTGCTTTTCTCCTGCCTGTTCGAACTAAGTTTGTTATGGTATGAGAATCATGTGTGTGCAAGTCGATCATATTATGTGGTCTGTGAGTTCGATTTGCTTTTCATCCTGACTGCCTCATCTATGTGGTGAATCATTATGTGTTTCACTATCGCACGTGGATCATGCTCCGTTGGTTGACACAGTTGATATGTTCTGCTTTCTTGTTATCCTACTCGCCTGATATGTTGAATTAATCTATTTTGTGTATGTGACGTGCTTGGCTCGGTTGTTGTAGCCGATTATGCTTGAGGTCGGGTTTGACTTGTGGTAATTGTTTAGATAGTATTGATGGTGTGGTTGTGATTTCGTCTTGTTCATTAGTCCAATTCGAATTGAATTGTTAGTCTTCTGTTGTGATCATGTATCTTGAATTTAGTGTGCTTGAGACTCCGTCTGCTATGTCTCGCACTTATGTGATTGTTAGAGGACTAAGTCGCGTACCTTTCCAACATGTTGGTCGGATTCAGGTATCTATGCTTATACCTGAGTTTGTATGCCTTGTTTGCTGACTTTGTGAGGTCTTTAGTTAATTCTAGGAGCGACTCATTGTTGGCTTACTAGTTGTGTTGTTATGTTAGATTCTTAAGTGTAAGATAGTGATCATGATGGATTTGTTTAACTACTTGTTTTGTTTAAGTGACTCGACTTAGTCTATTTGGGTGTGTGGTCTTGTCCTCATCCTTGTTGCTATCTGATTTGAATTGGACTGTCTGTATTGTCAGGGATTGTCTTTTCCCAGCTGGTGTCGCTAATCATTGTTAAAGCTATGTTGGTCTTATTTGGTGTAGCTAGTTAGATAGGATTGCATGATGTATTTGCCGGCTCTTCCAGTTCTTCGGTCGAGTCTTCCGTATCTAGCATGCCTAGCTGGTTTTTTATGTGCTAGCCAGATCCCACTCCCTGCTGTGATTGTCTAATTAATGGATCAAGTAATTTGATGCTAGTGTCTGAATCCGATCAGCTACTGAGTTAGAACAATACTAGTTGGTGGTTGCTAACTCGGTTTGCGTGTTGCGTTGCAGTGCTTATTAGTTGAGTTTGGACTGTTTGAATTAAAAAGCTGAGTGTTGAATTGCGGACCAATTAGCTATGTCACTGTGCCCCTTCCTCCTACTTTTAGATATGCATAATTGATGATGATATGGAATTCAATCAGCTGGACTTAGTCTATTTTTACACCTGGTACTGTGTTTGTTTGTGCAGGTTAGTATAGTCGGGATTAGTTAGTCAACTTGGTTGGGTGCTGGTAACAGTGAACGTACCAATTGTTGTGGTCATCTGTGGAAACTTGAATTACGTGAATTATAAATTGTGTTACTACTTTTGCTGGATATCCTCCACTTATATGTGTACCTCGGAACCACTTCTATCATA
This sequence comes from Plantago elongata, assembly GCA_036897095.1. Taxonomy (NCBI): domain Eukaryota; kingdom Viridiplantae; phylum Streptophyta; class Magnoliopsida; order Lamiales; family Plantaginaceae; genus Plantago; species Plantago elongata. Next base: position 3,709 of record JAYMSP010002069.1, read on the forward strand.
ACTGCTTGAATGTCTACCTGTGCTTGGCTTATGCATTGGGATTCCTCTAGAGCTATGTGGAATCTTCTATGTCAAACTACTTCTCTATGTTATGCCCTGTTTCTGATGTCCATGTTGTTATGTACCTCTGTCTGTGAGTCGACTACCTGTGCCAGTCCTGCTTGGTCCTTTTCCGAGTTTATATTGCTGTTCGAATTACAGTGTGCTGTAGTAATTTGGGTCTACTGTTATGCCTTGCCTCAGTCAAATGTGTGTGTCTGCTTATCCTGATATGATTGTGCCTGCTTGACTTGTTTATACTCATTGCGGGGGTTCAGGGTGTCATTATTATCTTTTACGTAGATATTAAATAGTATCACAATTGTCCAGGAACTTCGCACTCACAAGAATCCGCAAGGTTGCGTAGCTTACAAGTTCATCCAAGGTGAGTGATAACTGGCTTTCGGCATCAGGCCCTGGGAAAGTTAAAGTGCCTCCTTTCATCGTCTTTCAATTCATGTACCTGTTTGTATAATTGTCTGCCTAACTCTGACTGCGGCCACCCGACGACGATAGACTGACTAACCCGACCTGAGTACTAATGGCGATTATTTGACTAGTGTGGAACCTGTCCAAACAGAACTCTGAGTGTGTCATGACCCTGACTTGATATATCCTGTTATTCCTGTTATCCTGCGATAGTGAATCTAGTTTGTGAAGCTCAGCGTCTAGTTTGTGAATCTAGTTCTTTCCTCGTGTTAAATTCCCGTATTCATTCTGCTTCTTGAGCTATCTGTTTGAAACCAATTTGTATATGCGATGATACACTGACTAAACCGACCCGAGTACTAACTGCGATTGTTTGATTAATATTGAGTCTAGTGAAACCGAAATTCTGCATGTGTCTTGATTCTAGCATATTAGGGCAGTCGCTAAGTGCCATGCGGAGCGAAGTGCTACACCGCGTATTCACGGTGGGAGCCACCACTCGAGTCTGTAGGGGCCACCTCTAGAGGACTAGCCTATATTGTTTAATGATCCTGGCAGTCGCTAAGTGCCATGCGGAGCGAAGTGCTACACCACGTGTCCACGGTGGGAGCCACCACTCGAGTCCGTAGGGGCCACCTCTAGAGGACTAGCCTATATTGGTTAATGATCCTGTCCTGTCATTCCACATGAAATGCATTGCACGAAGACGATTTTGAAAGCAACTCCTGCGCGGTCATGCCGCTACTTGTTTGATTGACTAGTACCTGATCAGTACGGTCTAGCCCAAGACAGTGACTGCGGTTCAGTACTGTAAATTTAGCACCTTTCATGTGCGATGATCCTGATTGACTTTTAATGGTTTCCCTAATTTTAAAAGTGCCTGATTGCGTGTCCTGGTGGTTTGCTATCTTGTTGCATTTATGCTCATTTTCATGCATGCCTGATTATCCTCACTGAGTCTTTATGACTGATACTCTTCCTGTTTCAATAATTCTTTTCCAGGTAAAGAGCACGAAGTGAGATCGGGGTAGATAGACAAACAGACTAATTATAGACACTGTTACTCCGCTGCTGACTTGTAGACGTGAGTAACAAATGATGACATGATTTTGACCCGTAATTAAATTTAGGGTGTGTAATGGTTATTGCTTTGATACATATAGGTATTTGGAAGTTCGGCATGATCCTTGACGTCCGGACCCAGAACCAAGGCGCTACAGGAACAATTGGAGGAAATTGAAGAAGATAATGCATTGTTTGTTATATATCTTGCATATATTGTTCGTTGTTTGATACTTTGATATACACTCCATCATATTCAATATTTGTCTAAATAACTAATTATTCTATTATTTTGTTGTGTGATAGAAATGAAACCCATTGCCATTGATGAGAATGACAACGTCGTTTATATTGTGGAAGCTTCATAAGAGACTTGAAGTCTTTGGAGTTTGGATGGTACTATTTATCGGCATGTAATAGATGTTTACACTTTGGATTGTCATTTCTCGTTGAACTCGTGTTTTATCTTATGTTTGTAATGATTTTTGTGGACTAATTTTGGTTGGAGTTGGATGATTGATGTTTCTATTATTGTTTTTTGGGTTAATTTTTGGACTTGGGAAATGTTTGGAAAAATTGTGGGCAAGAAGCTGAGAAAACATTGAGGCAGGTGACTGCCTCCCCTGTTTATCGAATTTGTTTTTTTAAAATTCAAGTCTGCTCAGTCTAGGCAGACCATAACAATTATTTCGGTTTGGTCCGGACCTGGACCGAGCCAATTTAGGTCCAGTCCTCGTGATTAGAAAATGCTTTAAAATCGGTCCGGGCTCGATTCGGTCCGGACCTGAACCGATGCTCAGCCATACTCAGCAGTATTAATAAGCGCAGTATTAATAAGCGGATGAATATGCTTGGCGGCACTAACAGAACAGAACCATACTAGGTGTGACTGTGATGCGAATTGGCCACCGGAAAATGGCCGGAAGAAATGGCAGCTCCGCCGTGAAACTCCAGAAATCCCAGCTCATTCTGTTCACCTTCTGCCTCCTTTTCCTCTCCCTAGTTTTCTACATCTTCTCCTCTACCACTTCCTCTTCCTCTCTTCTCCAATCCACAATCCACTTCTCCCCAAACCCTAATGTCGACTATTCCTTCGTTTCGTCTCTCGAGAAGTTCCTAGCTCATTCCAATTCCAAATCATCGCTTCCAGATGATTCAATTCGACGAGATGTAACCGAATCAGATGTGAACAAGTTTGATGATTTGATCTCACTAACTGAGGAGCAAAGGCTCTACGGAGATGAAAGCTCAGTTTTCTCGCCGATTAGGGTTTATGTTTACGAAATGCCATCCAAGTTCACCTTTGATTTGCTCTGGCTATTCCAAAATACGTACAGAGAGACTAATAATCTCACTTCCAATGGCAGTCCGGTTCACCGGCTGATCGAGCAGGTGAGTACTCCGAACGATCTTTTTCCTTGTTTGTTTTTTATTAGGAGCTTATTCGTGTCGTAATTTTGTGTATCAGCATTCAATTGATTACTGGTTGTGGGCGGATTTGATTGCGCCCGAGTCTGAGAGGCTATTGAAGAATGTGGTTAGAGTTCATAAGCAAGAGGAGGCTGATTTCTTCTACATTCCGTTCTTCACCACCATTAGCTACTTCTTGTTGGAGAAACAGCAATGCAAGGCACTTTATAGGGTGTGAGTGGAGTTCCTATCATTCTCCTTTTGCCATTCCACTCATTGCTTGTTGTCTTGCCTCATTCCATGAAGTGTTTTCCGTTAATCTATATGCTTTCGTAATGGCATTTATATCTTGCTGCATTTTGTATTCCATTTTTAGCTTTATTTCTATCGAAGAACTTTGTAAATGTTCATGGCCTAGATCACATAAAGCTTCCAAAATCCTCCCCACTCTTTGCTTGTGCTTTTGAGTAATTAAAGAACCTTAATCTGTGCACTAAAATTATGCTAATTCTCATCATATTTGTCATGGTTGATGTTCTGCTTATGGATTTGTTGCCTGGAATCTATTATGGTAACTCTCAGTAGGTCCCTGCACCTGAGCCTTCATAAACTTAAAGAGAAACTAACATAGAAAACACAATGGGTTAGGACGCTAATCCAAAAAAAGATATTTTTTGCTTTGTTGCTTACACTCTCACACTACATGATATTGATCATGGCATTAATTTCAGCAGTTACTTTAGTCTGTGGCTTCATATCTTGATACGAGCTTGGATTTCATTCATTCAATTAACTCGACACTGTATATAATTCAAGGAATAACAGACTACATATAGAGCCATATGAGTCTTAATGATTGAGCATCTGTTGGTATACTGCTGACTCTCTATTGTCATGTTTAGCTGATGTATGTGCTAGTTCCTAGTTTCTTACTTTCTTTAAGTTAGTCAGGGAATGATATGATCTAAGTTCGTCGGTGGAATGTATGTCATAGTCCCAGTCTGGCAATTAAACAGTGTTAAAATGAAGATTTGATTTGTCGAGCTTTGCCAATGTAGGAGGCCCTAAAGTGGGTTACTGATCAGCCTGCGTGGAAACGATCTGAGGGTAAAGACCACATCCTTCCAGTTCATCATCCTTGGTCATTTAAGTCCGTGAGGAAATATATGAAAAAAGCAATTTGGCTCCTTCCAGATATGGACTCAACAGGAAACTGGTCAGTATTTTCCTTATATCTGTCCGTTCCAGAAATGAATCTGTATCCAGCTGTAGATTCTGTATAAGACTGTTTGGTGTCTTTAGGTACAAACCTGGACATGTTTACCTTGAGAAAGACGTAATACTTCCTTATGTCCCGAATCTTGATTTGTGTGATTCCAACTGTTTATCAAATTCAAAGAGGACCACACTGCTCTTCTTCCGTGGGAGGCTGAAAAGAAATGCTGTAAGATTGTTACTTATGCATATAGTTATGTCCAGCATTGCTTGAATCGACCTAATAGGGGTTTAAATTTAATATGTGAAAAAGTTACTGGATTATCTCACTTGATAAATAAATGTCCGTTTGCATCTACTCAGGGTGGGAAAATTCGGGCTAAACTTGTGACAGAACTTGATAGTGCTGCGGATGTGGTCATTGAAGAGGGTAGTGCTGGAGAATTGGGAAAAATTGCAGCTCAGAAGGGCATGCGCAAGTAGGTTTTGATAACAAGATACATTATTTGCGCATTCTAGCTAACTAATTGTAGTGGTCTGATATCTAACTTGTTTATTTTCTGGGCTATCAGGTCTGTCTTTTGCCTTAACCCAGCTGGTGATACTCCATCATCTGCTAGGTTGTTTGATGCAATTGTCAGTGGTTGCATCCCTGTTATCATTAGTGATGAACTGGAACTTCCATTTGAGGGGATACTTGACTATCACAAGGTCTTTTTCTCCTCCTTTTCATTTTTATGCAGGTGGGGCGGGGTTCAATATTCTCTTGGGCATTTAATAGGGTACTTTAATAAGTAATGATTTGGACAATAATTTGCAAATGTTACCATAACTCCATATTATGTTAAGATTGAAGTCTCATCTCAATGCTCGGCGATAATATGTACCTTGATATATATGCATGTCATAGGATGCATTACTAGGCATCTAACACTATTCTTTCATTCAACAGATTGCTCTGTTCGTCTCTTCCAGTGATTCCGTGAAGCCAGGATGGCTCTTAAATTATTTGAGAAGCATTTCACGCACTCAAATATCAGAGATGCAAATGAATTTATTTAAGGTTAGTGTTTCATCGGTATTCCTGAATATTTAATCTCTGGCCTCTGCATCAATGTTCTTACGTGTTAGAACTTAGGACTGCATTGTCCTAAACTCAACCATTAACAAAAGTACATTTATGTAGATTGCGATTAATGGAAAGATGAGGGAGGTAAATTATTACTCTCACGTCGCACAAAAGCTTGGATTGGTTGATTAATGAGCTATATATCATACTCTGTAACTTACACACCTTTCAAAATTGCAAGCATGGCTGTGGCTGTTTTGCCGAAGCATCGTGCCTGCTATTTTGTTACTTCTTGTTTTGTTTCGGACATGGCATTTAACTTTTCTTTCTTGCGTTTTTCTTGTTTAAAAATTCGTTCAGTACTCGAGGCACTTCCTATATTCGCATCCAGCGGTGCCATTGGGTCCAGAAGACTTGACTTGGAGAATGGTCTGTCATCCATAATTTTTCTTGTTATTTACTTTTTATTTCTGCAGTCTGCTGTTAGTTTTTTGCTGCTCAAATATAATGAGTTTTTGCTTCAATTATAGTGTGAAAATTTGATGTCCTTTTGCAATGTGATTAGTGTTATGTTGTGTTATCTTGGTGCAAAAAATAGGCCCGTGTCAATTGCACTTGACTGATGATTATAAGGATAAATATTCCTATTAAGTGAAGGTCTTTGCTATATGTTTTGCCTCATCAGATAGCAAGTTCGGTTTGTAATTTTTGGAGACGAGGATAAAGATTGTCTCAAATCCTGTAGTTAAGTATGTCCCCATCCTCTAGGCCAATCTTGTTGTAGTAAACCATGCCAGCTCATTGACCGGTTCTAATTTTTCCACAACTTCTGTAACTGTGAAAGTGTGAATATCACCAAAATATAACTGAACCGTGTCCTGTGTCAAATGATACTATGACTTATTTTGATATATGCTGGTTCTGTTTATAGGTTATATACTTGGATTGATTCTATCACTCATTAATATCTGTAAGAAATACTTTTAATGATTTGTTTTGTCTTGTTTTTATTGATTATGCAGTTGGTCCATTTTCCTTTTAACCAGTTTTTTCTTCTAATATTAGTTGTTTTTTTTTAATTTTAAGAAGTCCATTTGATTCTGGGCTGTGTTTGCTCATAATTTAAGCTGGGTTTCTGGTTGTGATGATTGTACAGATAGCAGGGAAGTTGGTGAACATAAAGCTCCATATACGGCGGAAGCAACGAGTAGTGAAAGAATCCAGAAGCGTGTGCTCTTGTGAATGCAAGATGCCAAATATCACTAGCCCAGTAACATTCCTTTGATTTATTGATGACTACACGCAAGTGTTTTGTATTGTTTGTTAACGAGAAATAGTATTTGTATTTATTTTTGGTTTAACGAGTTGTAGAGGTTTCATGTTTACGGGATATAGGAGTGGAAATTATGTGTTTGAGCGGGTAGATGTCTGCATATCTGCAGCATATAGAATATAGATCGGATCCATGAAAAGTGAATATGAGTGGACATGTAATGTGAGAATATCCGAATCCACCCTGTTTTGGTATTGCTAAATGATTACTAGTAATGTGTCCCTGTCCGTGACCATGGAAGGCAAAATTGTTAATGGCACTGGGGAGCTAGGGCATGTGAGGTGGTGTATGAAAACATGCAGGCCATGTTATAAAATTGAAATTGTTGTGGATACTTGATACCCATGACTATTTATTCTCCTAATGTAGTCTCATGTAATCATGTTGTGTTATGGCCTACTCCTACTTAGGAGTACTAGGCGGTGGTCAATTCAATTATCAAGTGGACGTGCGATCCATTACATGACTGTCTCCACTCGACTCTCCACTTCTTGGGTGTTTCTATCATGTGCATGCAATTTCATACATGCTTCCTTCCTTGCAACTCATACACCGCCAACGTGTTTTTCACTTTTTCATCCATGCCTGTCTTCCATTCTCAACTCACTGTTTATGAACAGAGGGAGTATTATAAATTATATCCAATGAAATTGAAACGAAGAGAGTATTATAAATTAGAATGAAGAAAATTACCGCTTGTTTGAGATAGAATTTAAGTGTCACTGTTTTAACTGAAATTGATTTTTTTATGAAATTTATTGTCATACTAATTTTAGAGTTATTGGTGGTCAATATTAATTACGTTTTATCATTAAAGTCAAAGTGAAAGCCTTGTGAAGAAATGGAGAGTAATCTATTGAGAGTTGGAGATGAACTGAACCACTCTAAGTAATATCGTGATTTATGTATTTGATTACTATTGTTAAACGAGTCAAGTGGAGTCGCATATTGAATTCGAGCTTAATCAAGTCAAGCTCATGAACAAAAATGAGTAAAAAATTGACTCGCGGAACTCAGAAAAATAATGAGCCTCAATGATGCTTATGAAGTCATGAGGAGCCTTGTATATTAAAAATACTGAAAACAAGTATAAAAATTATAACATTATTAAAATAATAAATTTTATCGAGTCAGAATCTGCTCGTTAAATAAACAAGCACAAAATTAAAATTATGATAAGGAAGTATAATACTGAGTTCTAATATACACATTTTGATTTTGACCAACAGATTACAAAATTTAACTTTCACCGGAGCAGAGAAGAAATCAAAAAGAAAAAGACGTGGGTTAAATCTTGTCCCATTATTTAGCATGTTAGTATAGTATTATTGTGCAATCACTATAAAAGTCGGTCCGGTCCGCGTAATTAATATCCCTCTATTTTCTTCCTCTTTTTTTCCAGCATATAACCAACCCACTGTCTATAATACTACTACAACTTAGTTCTTACCAGTATATAAACACAGTTCAGAACACAAAATCCACGCGTTCATACAAACAAACATGTTAAGACAATCACTTCTCTTTTCTTTCGATTCATTTGATTTAGTTTTGTAATTACCAGAACAAAGACCTTCAATTTAGTGGATCAGCCGGCCACCCTTTTAAGGTACTTCCACTTGTCATCACTTTTGCCTTCTTCTTTGTCTATCTACATTTCTATATATACTTGTTCATTTGCTCTGTTTTTTTGAAAAACATCTCTCTGTTTCATCATTGGATTGCTAACATGCTAGTTTTTCAGTAGCTCAGTATTCTTCTTAAGGGTATGTATGTATCTTAATTTTGTCTCATTAATGTCAATTTCAGTTCTTACTCTCTTTCCGGATCGAATGATACATTTGGTTTGGATACGGTATAAATTGGAATTGTAGTTTGTGGAAATGTGACACTTGAATGGAATAATACTATTATTCATTGGTGGGATTTGTAGAAATTGAGGATTTTGGTAACGTATGTGGATTGTGAAAATTTTTTAATGTTCTAATGCTATTTGCTTTGTAACTGCCTTTGACTCTGGAAAATAGTGTGTCCTGGTCTTTTAATGAGAGCATTATTGTTTTCATTGACCATGAATCTACTCTAGTTTATTTATGGAGAGTATGTATGTTCTGTGTATTTAGTATTTTGCTTCTCATTTATGGCCTTTTCTGGAATTCTGATCAATGTGTATGTTTTTCAGGGATTATTTAGTGTCTGTGTCTGCTCTGCATTGAAATGGCATCAAGATCATTCAAGCCGAGCAGATCCGATCTGTCAACCGAATCAGACGTGCTGGATTCGCAGAATGGGAGGCCACCTTTGCCACCTCACGTGACATTTGCTCGAAGGACCTCTTCTGGACGCTATGTCAGCTATTCAAGAGATGATCTTGATAGCGAGCTCGGTAGCAGTGATTTTATGGACTATACGGTACACATACCACCTACTCCCGATAACCAGCCTAATAATCCTGTCACTCAGAAAGTTGAGGAGCAATACGTTTCTAGCTCGCTCTTTACTGGTGGATTCAATAGTACAACTCGTGCCCATTTGATGGATAAGGTGATTGATTCCGATGCAAACCATCCCCAAATGGCTGGTGCGAAGGGATCTTCTTGTGCGGTTAACGGATGTGATGGGAAGGTGATGAGCGATGAAAGGGGGAATGACATTCTCCCGTGTGTGTGTGATTTCAAGATCTGTCGAGATTGTTATGGTGATGTTATAAAAACAGGAGAAGGGGTTTGTCCGGGGTGTAAGGAGCAGTACAAGGAGGCTGATTTGGATGAGTTGATGGAGAATTGGCGAACGTTGCCACAGCTTCCGGCGCCAGTTGGGGCGTCAAAAGTTGAGAGGAGAATGTCGCTGATGAAGTCAACTAAGTCAATGCTGGTCAGGAGTCAGACTGGTGATTTTGATCATAACCGATGGCTATTTGAAACCAAGGGGACCTATGGTTATGGCAACGCAATATGGCCAAAGGAAGGAGGGTTTGATAATGGGAAGGATGATGACGTTATGGAGCCACGGGAGTTTGTAAGCAAACCGTGGAGGCCACTTACTCGTAAGTTGAACATTCCAGCTGCCATCATAAGTCCTTATCGGTAAGTAATCTTCCAGCCTATTTTTCGTTTAATGAAATGTTACTATATAACTATAAGCATCACATGAACCATACATCATGCCAAAGTACAGTGCCTCAAATGTAGATCTAGATGCTCCTAGCATACTATACAAGAATCTATCTAAGCATCTGTACCAGTATTCTGTAGGCAGCACATGGCACAATTTGTGAATCTTGATTATTCACATAAAGAATATAATTTGTTGTCTCATTTTTTAGCTGATAGCTTGCCTTGATCCTTATGTATGTCTCCTGGTATTCGTTCAACAAGTTGGGCTGAAGGATCTATTTGGTTTCGAGTTGAAAACCTTATGTTCTTGTGTGAGAATGAGTTAAATTGTTATGATATAAAATTTATAAATTTTTACAGATGGTATGAACTTATTTCTGGTAAAGGCTTGCAGGTTTCTTTAATAGAATTCTCTGAGGGCAATGATGATGGTTTGATGCTTGATAATGGATATCATATTTAGCCGTTGACAGTGTGTTCTGATACAAACTTTCTTGCGTACATTGCAGGCTTCTTATTTTTGTGCGAATGGTAGTCCTCGGGTTTTTCTTGACATGGAGAATCAGACACCCTAACAATGATGCAATCTGGCTTTGGGGCATGTCTATAGTTTGTGAGATCTGGTTCACCTTTTCTTGGATTCTTGACCAACTTCCAAAGCTCAACCCTATAAACCGGGCTACTGATCTAAATGTATTGAAAGAGAAATTCGAGTTACCTAGTCTGCACAATCCAACTGGGAAGTCTGATCTTCCTGGCATAGATGTCTTTGTGTCTACTGCGGACCCGGAAAAGGAACCACCTCTTGTTACTGCTAATACTATACTGTCAATATTAGCTGCGGATTATCCTGTGGAAAAGCTTGCTTGCTATGTTTCTGATGATGGAGGTGCTCTTTTGACTTTTGAGGCTATGGCAGAAGCTGCAAGTTTCGCAAACCTTTGGATCCCATTTTGTCGTAAACACAAAATTGAACCTAGAAATCCGGAAAGCTATTTCAGTCAGAAGAAAGATCCTTACAAGAACAAGGTTCTCAGTGACTTTGTCAAAGACCGGAGGAGAGTGAAGCGTGAGTATGATGAGTTTAAGGTTCGAATTAACGGCCTGCCTGACTCTATCCGTAGGCGATCTGATGCCTATCATGCTAGAGAAGAAATTAAGGCCATGAATGAACATCGACAGAGGAAGGATGATGAGCCTCTCGAGGTTGTTAAGATAAAGAAAGCTACTTGGATGGCGGATGGAACCCATTGGCCTGGGACTTGGATTGATTCTTCAGCCGAACACTCTAAGGGTGATCATGCTGGGATAATACAGGTATATACTATGCATCTCTATGAATTAAGCTAAGGCTTCTTAAGACTCAGGTTAACATTTAGAAATATTTTTGAAGTTTCCTATCAGTCAATTAAGTCTGTCATAAATATGTAGGTGATGCTGAAGCCTCCTAGCGACGAACCATTACTTGGCTCCCGAGACGATTCTCAGCTGATAGATGTGACTGACATTGACATTCGTCTACCCATGCTTGTTTATGTTTCTCGTGAAAAGCGTCCTGGGTATGATCACAACAAGAAAGCAGGAGCAATGAACGCTCTAGTTCGAGCATCAGCAATCATGTCTAATGGTGCATTCATGCTCAACCTCGACTGTGACCACTACATCTACAACTCCCAAGCCATGAGGGAAGGAATGTGTTTCATGATGGACAGAGGCGGGGATCGTATCTGCTATGTTCAGTTCCCACAAAGATTTGAGGGTATTGATCCATCTGATAGGTATGCCAATAAAAACACGGTTTTCTTTGATGGAAATATGCGAGCACTAGATGGGCTTCAAGGTCCTGTTTATGTTGGAACTGGATGTCTCTTTAGACGGGTTGCCCTGTACGGGTTTGACCCTCCTCGCTCTAAAGAACACAGTTCTAGGTTCCTTAGCTGCTGCTTTGGCCGTAAGAAGCACACCTCGATTGCTAGTACTCCGGATGAGAACAGGGCTTTGAGAATGGGCGGGGAATCTGATGACGAAGAGATGAACCTCTCTCATGCTCCAAAGATGTTTGGTAACTCAAATCTACTCATCGACTCCATTCCGGTTGCAGAATTCCAAGGACGTCCTCTGGCAGATCATCCGGCTGTCAAGAATGGACGTCCACCTGGTGCTCTCACAATTCCGCGAGATCTTCTTGATGCTTCTACTGTTGCGGAGGCAATAAGTGTCATTTCATGTTGGTACGAGGATAAGACCGAATGGGGACAGCGTGTTGGATGGATTTACGGGTCTGTTACTGAAGATGTTGTTACCGGATACAGAATGCATAATAGGGGATGGAAATCAGTTTACTGCGTGACCAAACGGGATGCTTTCCGTGGAACTGCACCAATCAATCTCACTGATCGTCTCCATCAGGTCCTTCGTTGGGCTACTGGTTCAGTTGAGATATTCTTTTCTAGGAACAATGCATTCTTGGCTAGCTCGAAAATGAAGGTGTTGCAAAGGATCGCGTACCTTAACGTTGGAATTTATCCCTTCACCTCAATTTTCTTAATTGTCTACTGCTTTCTTCCGGCACTTTCACTCTTCTCCGGACAGTTTATCGTGCAATCACTTGACATCACTTTCTTGGTATACTTATTGGTTATCACTGTTACTCTCTGCATTCTTGCTATTCTTGAGGTGAAATGGTCTGGAATCGAGTTAGAGGAATGGTGGCGGAACGAGCAATTTTGGTTGATAGGGGGAACCAGTGCACATTTAGCTGCTGTTTTCCAAGGACTTTTGAAAGTAGTTGCTGGAGTTGAAATTTCTTTCACCTTGACATCAAAATCAGCAGGAGATGACGAGGATGACGAGTATGCTGATCTCTACATGGTAAAATGGACTTCCCTCATGATTCCTCCTATTGTGATTATGATGGTCAATCTGATTGCTATAGCTGTTGGGCTTAGTCGAACGATTTACAGTGTCATCCCACAATGGAGCCGTCTGTTAGGTGGCGCTTTCTTCAGCTTCTGGGTTTTGGCTCATCTTTACCCCTTCGCCAAAGGTCTCATGGGCAGAAGAGGAAGAACACCTACTATCGTTTTCGTGTGGTCTGGACTTATTGCAATCATCATATCCCTTCTATGGGTCGCCATAAATCCTCCAGAAGGAAACAACCAGATCGGAGGTTCATTTTCATTTCCCTGATCATTTAGGTGAACTCTTTTTTTGGCCATATTTATACACAAAGTGAGACTCTTTTCTTTCGGACTGCTATAGACTTGGCAGATAAAGGTGTATGTATTCGCGATAATGACATCGAAACTTGCATCGTTCTGCTAACCGGATGGTTTTAACGATATATTTGTAGATGTAATTCGTCAACACCAGATCTGTTGTGTAGAGAACACAGAAATTTTCCTTTTTATTCTTTGATTGCTTATCTTACATGGGTGAACATTTCCCAGTTATACATGATTCACTTTCTTAAGTATCTGATGATCTACTGTCCAATGTTCTTGCTTTCTGTTTTATGCCAAAAGACTCGGTCTTTAGGTTAAAATACATGGTCAGTAGCTAGTTGATAATAATGCTAGAGTAAAACAATGTAGCATGTACCTAATAACTTTGATATATTGGTTCCATTAATAGTATTTTACTGTGAGATTCTTTTAAGCAGTTGAAATGTCTCAGTACTTGCAATATTCTGTCCAGTTATTGAGAAAAGATGATAATTTTAAACTTATTAGGCAAAGCAGAACTGTCATGCTACTTCAGCACTTCATTATTGAACATGTAATATACTACATAATCATAACAGTAGAATTCTGAGGTAAACATCGATGGAGACCTGGTTTGTCATCATCATCTCCCTCTGCATCTCTGCCTTGCTTAGATCCATTTCCACTACTCTATTTCGTCGTTCAAGCGGCACAAAGAAGTTGCCGCCTGGACCTTTAAGCATCCCGCTTTTTGGTAACTTCATATGGCTCCGCAAGCCTATCTCCGAGCTGGAATCTGTCCTTGTTCGCCTGAAGACAAACTATGGCCCTCTCATTACTATGAGAATTGGCCCTCGTCGCTTCATCTATGTGGGAAGCCACTCTCTCACCCATCAAGCCCTCGTACAGAACGGTGCTCTTTTCTCTGACCGCCCTGCTCCCCCACCAACCTTAAAGATTCTGAATCGGACTCCATTGACAATTACTTCCTCTGTCTATGGCCCCACCTGGCGCCTCCTTCGGCGCAACTTAACTCATGAGATCCTCAATGCCGCCCGTGTCAAGTCTCATGCAAGCTCTCGTAGTTGGATACTCTCAGAGCTTATCCATCGCCTCCTTGACACGGAGGATCACTTTGTGACATTGATTGATCATTTTCAGTATGCAATGTTCTCTCTTCTCGTGTTCATGTGCTTTGGCGACAAGCTTGCCGACGAAAAAGTCAAAGAAATTGAATCCATGCAACGGTGCGTTCTTCTTGGATTCAACCGGTCCAACTCCCTCAATTACTGGCCGCCTCGATTGAGCAAGATTCTTTTCCCAAGCCGTTGGGAAAAGTTGATCCAGTTGCGCCTGGATCAGGATAACTTGTTCATTCCTCTCATTAGGGCTCGCCTTGCAGCGAAAGAACTTATTAGTCAACAAGAATTTGTGGCAACATACGTCGACAGTTTGGTAGACTTGAGGCTTCCAGATGAAAATAATAGGAAACTCGAGGAGTGGGAAATTGTTAGCATGTGTAGTGAATTTCTCAGCGCAGGAACTGATACCACCTCAACCGCGCTTCAATGGATCATGGCCAATCTTGTCAGGAACTCTCATATCCAGGACAAGCTATACCAAGAGATAATCGGCATCATGGGACCACCTCCACTTCCTTCCAAATATGCCAACGCTCATCAGAGGCGACAACTGTCCATGGTAGTGGAGGAGGAAAACATCGGAAAAATGCCATACCTGAAAGCAGTAGTGTTGGAAGGCTTAAGGCGGCACCCACCAGGACACTTTGTTCTGCCACATAAGGTGACACGAGACACGGAACTGGATGGTTATTTGATTCCAACGGATGCCATAGTGAATTTCATGGTGGCAGAGATGGCTTGGGACTCCAAGGTGTGGGTGGATCCGATGGAATTCAAGCCGGAAAGGTTCTTAGATGATGTTGAGGTTGATGTGACTGGGAGCAAAGAGATCAAGATGATGCCGTTTGGTGCGGGCAGGAGGATATGTCCGGCTTCCACATTGGCTTTGCTTCATTTGGAGTATTTTGTGGCGAATTTGATTTGGTACTTCGAGTGGACGGCTCGTCCAGGTGATGAAATTGATCTGTCGGAGAAGCAAGAGTTCACAACGACTATGAAGAATCCCCTCTGTGCTAGAATCTCTCCCAGAGGCTACTAGGATTGATACTAATATTTCAGATTCAGTATTCTCTTTGAATTTGTTGCAACTTGCAAGTAAACTGTGCTACATTCTGTTGAATCAATAATATATGCTAAAAGTTTGTATTTTTTCTCAAAAGCTTGCCTTGGAGAGGTACATGACATGACAATGATAAACACAAAAAGGATGTTAAGCATCAACAGAACCTGATCTCTATATGATAGAAATGACAGAAAAGTTGAGCTTAAAGACCTGCATAGAGTGAATTATACATACTCCTTCCGTTGGAGCACTTCGATTCCAGTTAGAGATGCAAACAATGGACGATCGGAAAATTGGAGATGTAAGCGATGGAGTCATCATGTACATGTAACAAAGAGAGTGAAAGACAAGACAAAATCGATACCAATTCACTATCATGTATATGACTGTGCTATCACTAAGAGGCGGAGAAAAGTTGAGCCGGGTCGAGATTGACACCCTCAAGCCAACTTCAACGGTGAGTTCTTGGAGAGATGTGAGCGCAAAGCGGATTCTTCATAATATTCCAGATGGTGCAGTGCCAAAGAAGATGCTGGACATGATCTCCTACCGGCTCCAAATGGCATCATTTTGATCTCTCTACTCCCATTTACATCAACTGAAGCTCCTTCCTCCAAGAACCTTTCAGGCCTGAACTTCATAGGATCCTGCCAGACTGTTCGATCACAGCCTATCTCCGCCACCATGAAATTCACCATGGCATTCGTTCTGATTATATAGCCATCCAATTCAACCTCCTCCTGTCAATTTGTATGGCACTAGAAAGTGGGTTGGAGGATGGCGCCTCAAACCTTCTAATACAACTGCTTTCAAGGAAGGCATCTTGTGAATATCCTCGTCCTCCACCACTTTGGCCAAGAACATAGTCGGGATAGGGGTAGGGAGTCCGACAATGCCTATTATCTCATCATAAAGCTTGGCCTGGATTTTAGGGTACTTCACAACATTGGCCACAATTGTAGTGCTGTTGATGTGGTATCAGTGCCTCCAGTTAGAAATTCACTACACAAGCTCACTATCTCCCACTCCAGCATCCTGTTGTTTTCTTCAGGAAGTTGCAAATTCATTAAGGTGTCCACGTATGCGGCTTTATTACCTGTTTGTTTGGACTTAAAGCGAGCCCTGATAAGAGGAATCATCAATTTTTCTTGATCTATGCTCAACAGAATCAGGTTTTCCCAGCGCTTGCGGAAGAGAATTTTACTTAAACTTGTAGGACACAAGTTAAGGCTGTAGACAAGCTGAAACCAAGGAGTTGACGCTGAATTGATTCAATCTCTTTAACTTGTTCATCTAATATCTTTTCGCCGAAGCACATAAGAACAAGGAGACAGGAATATAGCATATTGGAAATGATCAATCAGCCTCACAGCATGATGATCATCCTCTATTTTGTGAAGGCAAAGGAGAAGTGTTGAGAGGACCTGGCGACGGGAGGAGGAATGTGCCCTTGCCTGAGTGGGATTAAGTATCCCACAGATGAGGTTGCGGCGGAGGTGGCACCAAGTGGGCCCATACTCTGATGTGGTGATTGCTAGTTGAGTTCTATTGAGGCTCTTGAAGGTAGCTAGGTGATGGGGCAGGGCGGTCAGAGAAGATAGCGCTGTTTTGGATGAGGGCACTGTGGGCAAGAGAGCAATGAGCGATAAATATTAAGGGTTGAGTACCGACTCTAATTGTGAATAGAGGGCCATAACAAGCCTTGATCCGGCGCAGGGGCAAGAGTAGATCAGAGACAGGGGTTATGATCCATGGGAGAGTACCAAGGATTGGAGGTCCTGGTGGCAGAGAAGTTGTAGTAGAAATGTATTTATGAGTGAGATTGGCAAAAATGGAGATAATCAGGATGGCAGTGGTCATGTTTCCATCCAGCATGTAAATAGTTTGTGCAGAACTGCAAATTATGCATACTCAATCTGACTATAAATATGTATCGGTACCGTGATGTGTATCTGCTGTAGCGGCCAGAAGCTATTGCACCGCGTCATTAAACTTAAATAAAACAATGAATTGTGTACGTACTCACACATATGACAACAGTTTGCTATATATGAATAAGTGGTTGCAGACTGTGAAGGTGAGGCTGATTTACCTGATAATGTTCATTAATTGTGTGATGTATTTTGCCTTTTGGCTTCATGAAATGATATTATTGGATTTTCTCAGAAAAAAAAAAAGAATAATTCATCTCTTTGTATGCATAATGCTTTGTCCGTTCACTTGGCATGCTTATTTCAGCTTATAGGAGTTTTATCATGGCCATGGGTCTGGTAAAATGATTTATTGCTACCATGGTTTATGAAGAAAAACATCTGTTGTAATACCTATTTCTGGACAAACACCCATCAGCTTCTAAGATTTTAATCAATAGAGTAGCATGGCGAACTCTACAATCCAAGGAAAATTCTTAGTTCATAATGCTCCAACTATCTGAGGAAATTCAGAACTTCATAGCATCCCATACTGTGCCGTAAGACTTAACTAGGTTTATAATTACGACAATTTAGTAGGGTTTGTAAATTGGGGAATAGTGTTGCAACTGAAGTCAAATAATAACCAAGTGTTAGTTCATTAGATTGTAAATGCCAGGCAAATGTGCAAGTCAGTGTTAGAAATCAGATTTCCAAGGGAGAATAACTGAATTGAAGATGCACGAGATCTAACACCACAAAAGTTTATTTGACTACATTGAATGTAAGTCATGAAGTAATTGACTGTGAAAGGAAACATGTAATCATTTCAATTCAGGCAGAATACATTTTGAACTAGATCATGGAGAAACACAAAGGATATGTCACCGAAGTTATTTCACTGCTAAATTTTTACTGTGGTGCATCCGATGCCAGAGTGCTTATATTACTAGAAAGTATTTGAAATCAGACGAAAATGTATTCCAGATTACACATCAAAACCAACTGAAGATACCTCTGATCCAATTGGAAACAACCTTCCGAAGGGAGATAGTCAGATTCTCTAATGATGATGGTCTTGGACAAAACGCAACCCACAATACTTGCACACAGCTGGCTCAGCCTTGTCAAGACATATGAACTCAATTGGATGTCCTAATGAAGGATTGTTATCTGAACCCAAAATGTAAATCAATGACAACAAGTGTACATGGATTCAAGAACCATGCATAAATAACGACATCCCTAACATTTACACAATGTCAGTGAGACTAACCTCCTTCACAAACAGCAATCCGGCCTTCCACTTTGATAGGTGGAACTTCATTAATCAACTCCATGGGGGATTTTTTACTTGTATCCTGTGGTGGCAAAAATAGAATAGAAATTACATTAAGTCCACTCACAGAGTTTAAAATTACTGGTTACCAAAGACGACTATTCTCACCCACCTGCAGAACTCCATATATTTGTTAGCCATCCATAACTAAAAGACAAACCCCAACAAATAATGAACAATCTCTACTTCACACACAAAATTACACATTTTGCCACTAAAAGTACATTTTTCCCACCTTTTCTATATCTTATCGTTACTTCAACTCATCACCTAAAACTACGCAGCAACCCTAATGTATGAAGTTTTCCGTATTATTATAACTTACAAGTACTGAAACTGGGTTAGAAAAACCAGGAGGAGGAATGATTGGTCAAGTAAGTGACAGGCCATAATGATACTAGTAGTATATAGCTAAATGAGTAGGAGTGTAGGCAAAGTAACTAACTGAGAGCCATATAAGATATAGGCTAAATAACATACCAACCCCTTCAGAAATATGATACAAATGTACCCCAGATGTTAATGCAATTATACACACCCATATACGTGTCAACAATTAAACCAACATCCTGCATTTGCAATCTATGAGAAGTAACCCCTGAGAATAAGGTCGAAGAGGGTGATTTTGCTTGTAAATTTCCAATTATTGGGGCTTTTCTGTATATCGAAAACTCAGAGGGGGCCTTGTGCAATTCACCCAATAAATATGAATGACAAAGGTAAGCCCGAATCAGAAAGCAGTATCACACTATAAACACAGAAAACATGAAATTGGACGTAATTGCACTCTGGTGTACTCCACCAAGTAGCTTCATTTCGTTTTACATGTAAGTTTCTCCCCCGGATAACACAATACGGCTTACTTAAAATATGATCTCAAAGTGAATAGAAATACTTAGCTGAGCTTGACATACAGAACATTAGTAGCAGTTGCCTGAGGCTAAATCTCCAGAAACCTAATTCACATAGTAGTGGTGTTTATGGCATACAGGTAACAAACACCAATGTGTGCCTTCACATATACAAAGGGATCCCTCGCAGAAGCAGATTATGGAGGATCAAAACTACGCTAGCTCCATATCCATCAAGCCCGGTACTACACTCTACTAAGGTCTGATAAACTGAACAACTTTAAGAACATGAACAAATGATGTGCAAGCCCAAAGCCACCCAATCAGCCACGAACGAATACAGAGAAACACAAATTGAATACAGATCTCATCCCACATTATCTCAAACTTTCAACTCCTAAAAAAAAGCCTTGTACAACAATCGAAAACAACAGACACAGTATAATGACTCGAAATAATTAGATAATCTCAATTGCTTGCCAATTGTTCCAGTGTACGTTGCAACATAGTAGCATTAATAACAATTTAGGAATAATAACCGAATCAATTAAAAAAACCCAAAATTAGATCTTCAACCCTAAAATCCCAAATAAAAATTCACAAATATGATCACGAAATCGAAGGTCTAGATAAAATGAAAGTCTTAATAATTACTGAATTGAAGGAATGATTGATATACCTGCATCCACTTCTCGGTATGAGACGTAATGACTTCGGTGCTGACGAAACCACTAAAGCTCCGATAATTGGAGGATCCACCAGTTAGGGTTTTCATGAGCTGCGATGCCATAGCAACTCCATTTCTTGCACGGAATGATGCCATTAGAGGTTGATTAACGGTCCTAATTCTTCTTGTTCAGGTGAAAGAGATGAAGAAAAGATTATGACAATTTTTGTTCTTCAACACAATAAATGGAAAATAGACTTATTTTTCCCTTTAGACAAATTTCTTTAAGCCCCCAATCTTTACATTCCATGCTTAATTGCCCCAAATCTGTTCGTTTTGACAAAACACCCACTATTTCAAATGGTTCCAACTTCCAATCAGATTTGAAGTCGTGTGTGGGATATATTTTTCACGTTCACGTCCCGTCCTAAATAAAGTAGAGAATTTTCGGTAATTTGAAATTTAGGTGGAATTACAAAATTTCATATTTTTTGAAGATATTTAAAACACTCTTGATAATTTTGGATAATAATTTATTATCAAATACTAATTCAAATTAAACATAAATTATATAATCATACTTTTTTTCATAAGTATAAATATAATTTTCAATGGCTTAAAAATAAAAAACTTACACATCTATATGCACAAACCAAACAATTTATAAGTTTGCACGAATTTAACTCGTATCTAAAGCTACGATTGTGCAAAAAAATAACATGTCCAATTCACCCGTATAAACCGCCTGCCTTTCACCCCATCCGTCAACTTTTTCTTTTTTAAGTGTGTGGTGGATTAAAAAAAATTCACCCGTCATTAGTAGGTGAGTGGGTTGGTGCAACTCGCAACCTTTCCGCCATTTTTATGTATGTATGTGTGTGTTTGTGAATTTAAATATAAGAAGACTCATCAGCTAGAGAAGTTGCATCTTATGTCGTTAATTTTACATATAGTTTAAGTGAGCTACATATCTACTATTTAAGCAAAATAACACTAGTTGACAACTTCTCTCATCAACATTTCATCTAATACTACGTGAAGATCTTTAAAGTTAAGTATAGAAGTACCAACCGTTGTTCTCTCAAGTGATAGGAGACTTGAATTCTCTTAAGCAAGGTCTCCAGTTCAAGCCTTGTGAAGGTAAAGAAAACACCTCTGGAAGAGCCGGTCATAAAAAAGAGCTAGACAATCCTCTGCTAGATTAGTCACATTTAGGGGAGACAAGTGAAAAAAAATATTAAAAAGGGTAAAGAATGATACGTTAAGATTATCACTACCGTATTCGTTCAGAACTTCATCTTTGTCGTTTTTTTTTTGGTTGCTTGCACATCTACTTCTGCTCAAGTTGCAATTTTTTACAATATACTACGGATTAGATAAACAAGCACCAGATATTAAAGAAAAAGAAGAGTTTTATCCAAAAATAGATATCGTATTTATGTTATATATAGCAGTATTAATTATTTATTGATTTATTCAATATCTCATTTGAGATTTTCAATCCCTATTAAGATGTAAATCAATCTCAATCTCTTCCCAAAATTATATATGGAAAATAAATATTTATCTCAAATAGGATTGGAAAGTTCGGGATAATTCCAATAGGGATCAGGAATTTTTTAATCCCCATACCAAACCTCCACCCCAAGTTCTAATTGGTGTTGTTAAACGAGTCGAGTATTGTGATATTCGATTCGAGCTCAAGCTCAATTGAGTCGAGCTCGACTCGTTAACAAAATTAGTATAAAAAAACTCCTTTATCTTATTAAGCAAGCCGAACTCTCGTTAAGGTTCAACTCGTATAACAATCTTAGTTCCAATGTGACCCACCCCTATCTAAGGAGAAGTTTTGAATTTCATTTAATTTTTTTTTCCTTTGGTTCGTATTCTCTGATTGGTGCCATAGCATACAGATCTAAGTTAGAGTAGGTAGGCTAAGTATTTCGTTTAAGTGAGTAATCCTATTTTAGGAGAATGTTCCAAACTACAATCGTTCAAGTGAGTAATCCTAGTCCTACTCCAAGTCTCCAAGTACTAAAGTCGGTGATTGTGAGTAATTAAGCTCAGTGTTCTATTAGCATTAGGAATCTACTTACCATATAAATACCACAATTTTCTCCCTATAAAATAGATAGATTACCATCGTTAATCATCATATCTTTCATCATTCATCAATTTCTTTGAGATTACATAGTTTCGTGAAAAGATGGTAGGACCTTGTTTTCCACCCAGATTTCCCAATTCCTTTGCTGCTATACCACAACCACAGATCAATATCAGCTTTAAGCGTACGCTCAATCAATTTGATGTTCCTTCATGGGAAAATACTGAACTTCAAGAATTCGATTGGGCTCAAGTTTATCGTAGTAAACGAAGACGAATCGTCGATAATAATTCCCAGTTTTACTCTCCTGTCCAAGATCATAATCCCCATGTTTACTCACATGTTCAGGAGAACTCCCAAATTTACCATAACACAGGATTTCCGATCAATTATACTCCTTCTCAGCCTAGTACTACTAGCCCTGATCAACCAGTTGGATCGCTTTCGGGTTTGTTGAACTCCTTACTATCCAAAGGTTTGATCTCTCTGGATAAGCAGCAACAGCAACCAGTTGAAGATGATTCCGCGATTGGAGTCGAGTTTGATCCTACACATCTTAAAGTTCGTAACGAATCTGTCATAAGTTCCTTGTATTCTGATCTTCCGAGACAGTGTTCTACCTGTGGATGTCGCTTCCGGACCAAGGATGAACATAGCAAGCATATTGTCACGGGATAAAACTCTAAAGTGTGTGAAAGACTCGACCCGTGCGGCACTAGACTCGTTCGCCTCGAGATTAGCTAGGGAGCCTTCTATCAGAGTACGAAATAGGTGTGTATGAAGAGTGTGTTTGAGAGCTTGGAAGTTTGCAAGAATGCTTGATTGTTTAATTCAAAATGGTTAGGCCAAAGACCTATTTATACAAGGTTCCACCTCCTTTAAGGAAGAGTGGAGAGATATCTAGAT
>JAYMSP010002070.1:0-26563 GCA_036897095.1 Plantago elongata
CGTTTAAAAATGGTATTGATAAGCATATTGTCAATATCTTCCTCATTGTCGGGTTCAGTATCATCTGAGGTAGTTTGTAGAATTACACCAGCTTCACTTTTTTCTTTGTGTGTTTTAAGACCAGGGTGTGGGTTTTCCATAGACATCTCATAATTTATTAAAATATTTATCAATGCTTTAAGTTATATAGCTTTATGGTGGTCTTTGTCTCAATGACTTTTTAAGAAACTTGGTCAATCAGACCGCTAAAACTTGAAAGTCAGAAAAAAATCATGAACATCCATGACTTCCTATGTTTTTGGAAAATCAAGATTTCGCCAACTTCCATATCAGTCCTTTAAGAGAAGCCAGATTTTTCTAGCTCCTATATATACAATAGGTGTAAGCGAAAAGCTAAGTTAACTTTTTAAATATATACGAAGAACGTTAAGATGGCAAAGGCTTCTGGATCGCCATTTCTCTAGGTAATTGGTGGTCTATTATATACTTCGCCAATTGCTCCCCAAATATCATTTTCACTCCTACTTCTTCTTGTAAGCGAGACAAACACAACAAAATTTGCCCTAGCCCCAAAGTTTTCGGATATAGAAATCTCCAAAACATCAAGAGACCATTGCTTCACAGTGCTTTGGGAGCTGGTTTAGATGGTTTGTTCATCGGATGTGGATTTAAGTGCTTGCTCATTATGATGGATTAACTACAAATTTTGAGTTATCGACGGTAAAACCAAAAACCAATGGCTCAAGTACACACACCACCAATCTTCTTGTATTGGTTTGGAAGTAGAAATGGGAGTGTTTACAACGGGATAAAGTTTTACTTCCCACGCCCTGAAAAAATAGCTTCATGTTTTTCGTTTTGGTGGAGAACTAAGGTATATGTTACTCTTAAGTAGCCATTTTGGGACGAGGGAAGTACGATATTTACTCCTTAAATTGAGTTGTAGATGATATACCTTCCACTTTGCAATTCTCTAGCTATGTAGCAACAAACAAATTTCATAAAAGGTAATTTAAAATTGCTCAGCCAACATGTAAAGTTGTAAATTGATCCAACAATATTAGTTGCCATAACTGGTTCATGATCGTTATCAGAGGGAAATTGTACATTTTTTCTCATTCTGGTAGGAAAATACGATTAAAGATGTTGAAGCTCTAGAGAACTTTGAAAGATACACTATGATTTTATCAACTTTACATAAACCATTGACATATATATTCTTCAGCTTTAACCCATTATATTCTCCAGTAAAAACTTGGCTATTGATCGATTTCTCTCCTCATCCAATAACAAAACTTGACTTCTTGTAGGTGAGATGTGACACAGACTGGTACAAATTCTCCCCCACCATTCCACTCATTCACTTCTTATTTGCAAAAAAGAAAATAATAATGTAACTTTAAAAAAGAGTGATACATAAAAAGAAATCCTACAAATTAGTGATTTTATTAATATTTAGTAAATTTAAAATTAAAAACACTATGATTGATAAAAATCAATCCCTTATTCCTCCTCTCCTCCTTTCCTCCTCACCTCCTCTCCTCACCAAATCCCCCAATTAGAATGGTTTCCCTAGTAAGAATCATGAAAAAACACTCCCTTTTCTCCTCCTCACTATTTCACAACATGTTCAGTTCCATGTTTATCCTTTCCTTTACCTCTCCCTTTCCCTCCTCTCCTCCTCCTTTGACCTTCCTTTCTTTTTCCCTCCTCATAACCCTCCTCATAACCCTAATCAATTCCCTCTCCATCCTTTTCTCCTCCTTTCCTCCTCACCTCCTTTCCTCCACTCCTCCTCACCAAATCCTCCAATTAGAATGATTTCCCTAGAGAGAATCCTAAAAAATCACCCCCTTTTCCACCCAGAACCCCCTTTTCCTACTCATCTCCTCTCCTCCTCTCTTCCTCACTATTTCACAACACGTATCTTTCCTAAGTCTTTAGAACTACTATAAGAATAGATTTCATATGAAAATAGAAAGACCCAAACAGATCATTAATACGATGCTTGTTTCATATTGGATGATGTTTGTAATATA
This sequence comes from Plantago elongata, assembly GCA_036897095.1. NCBI lineage: Eukaryota > Viridiplantae > Streptophyta > Magnoliopsida > Lamiales > Plantaginaceae > Plantago > Plantago elongata. The sequence continues at coordinate 2,040 of JAYMSP010002070.1, forward strand.
ACGCTAAATGATATTTTCTAATACAATGCTTCTTTCATATTGGAAGGAACTTGTAACATAATATTAAATGATGCTTACAATTATATCTGCAAGAGATGATGATAAACGTTAAAACTGAATGATGTTTGCCTAATCTTACTTTACTTTCTAACTTAAACAAAATTTAAACAGAATATAATTAGATAATTGTAGATTAATTTTGATTATTTAATATACTATATTTAGTATTTAGTTAGAGAGTATATTTGAAATTAAATTATAAACATTAATTTGTAAAAGTTTTTTATATATTAATAAAGTGTAGATTAAAGTGTAGGAAATATTTAGAATGACACTAATTTGAAATTGTCTTAGAAAAAGAAAAGTACGTGAAAAGAAGTTAACAAGATATATTTAGTAAAAACAGGAGTTGTATAGCATGCCATACCCATTCTATCTCGAGAAATTTCAGAAACAGTGAAGCGTGCAGCAACTCAAGCAGAAGATCAGCTTTACGAATACCATGCAACACTAAGCGCTCCAACTTATCATACTGGGGAAATGGGGGTCCTTGTCATGGTTGTGTAATGGCCTAAAAATATTTGTCAGAACAAGAGAAAACCAGTTAAAAAATGCAGTTACTAACAGTGCAATTAGCTCTTATCAAAAGACTTCATGAATGCTACAAGGATATTGGAATCTTGGTTCACTAATCTACCTAGCATATACATGCAGAAAGTAAGTCAAACTGTAAATTAAAAACTTACCTCATAAAAATAATTTGATTAAGTCATAGTCTTCAAAGATTTAAATCCTCTCAATAACTTCCGGGCTTGTATCCCATAAGCATTAATCCTATGAGATGTCATATATGCCTTAAGAACACCGGAATTCTCCAGAACAGCAGTGTCTCATAACTAATCACGCAATTCACAAGCTTGGCACCACATATCTATCTTTATTGTGTAGTCATTTAGTTGAACACAATCTCAACTGCTGTATACGATTCTCTTCAGTGCAGGTGAGTAAATTTCCACAAGATGCACATTTGATCATTTGCATTCTTCTAGTACTAGATCATTCTTTTTTTATTGAGATCACAAAACCTTTATTTATACTATATATTGTATTTGAGAAAATTCCCTATTAACACCAAGTCACGAACCGGATCTTGAAACCGTTTTCCGGCCGTCGTGGTTTGTTGGCCCAAGTACTGCCTTTTCATGTCCAAACCAATTTAAAAACCCTCAAATAATCAAATTAGTATCTGATAATTAACCTTTTTGTTTAATGTAAAGGTTTCCAGCCATTAAAGAAACAAGGATTGATTCATTATCACTCTGATTTTTAAAGTCAAATCAATTAAAATAACCCACACTAATTCGTAAACTTGAAAATTCGACAAACTTGAATTATAAAAATTTAAAATGTTACTAGATGTTCTGTGCGTCAAAAGGCTTGACATGAAATTCGTGAAACTAATTTGTTAATTTGAAAAATGTGCAACGGAAATATAAGAACGTGGGGTTCAAATATTTTTAAATATAGAAACAGAAAAGTGAATCAAAGACGGCTCAAAAAGAAATACGAAAACTTGAATTAAGGACGGAGGGAGTATAATTTTAGTAAGGGCCAATTGTAACTACTTGACTGAGCAAATTCCATACACATGTCATGAATTAAATTTTATATTTGTGTCTTTTAAATCTTTTAATCTTACTTGATACAATATAACACTATGACCTGACTAGACTCTAAACACATTTTGTTCTTCTTAATTTAAACTCGAAACTTGTCTTGAAACTTTCTCTTAAAACGTCTAAAAAGTATGACATAATCACGAGTTTACTTGGCATCACAAGGTCCTAACCTCATCTAATGGTAGCCTCTCGTAAAACTTTTAAAACACGACTATAGACTCTAATCACACTCTAGCTGATACTTTTGAAATTGCCATAAATACTTCGAGCGGTATCTTATAAGCCCGTTACTTTACTTTAATTTTAAAGTTTAATTTATCTTAAATCTTTAACATCTTCTTGAAATAAATAAATATTCTTTAAATTTTAACCTATAAATACATGATTCTAATGTGTACCAAACCAACATAATACATATAACACATGTAAAATACTACCAGTCCAGTCAAGGTACATCAACTTGCTCCAGCAACCAACTATCATATTTGCATATATACAAGATCAATTCAGCAACAATGCACAACCATGTTTACAAACCAAAAACTCAATAATCATAAGGCCATGTAAAATGACTAACAGTAAATTAAACAATCATATAATATTGTTGACCTTTAGATGGCATGTAAAGTTACATTATCCATTATCTTGATACTCTACCATATACTTTAACATATACCATTATCCAATTGAATCATTTACAGTAAACATCAACCCACCCACAGTTTGGACCTTAGAAATTTACATACCACACACATAAATTGCAATTTTATTAAGTATTCTCTCAAATGTGAATGAACCTTGGGGAACTTGCCTTGAAAACCTCCTAGTTGCTAAATTACTCGATCATACGGCCTGACGTTTCCTTCTCCGAAATCAAGCTTTGCTTATAGATTCGAATAAGAATAAAAGGATATAATTAGGGCATGGACAAACGAAGGGAAGAAGAACAATTGTCTTACCTTAGATGAAGAGAGCTAAACGATTATGAAGGAGAAGACGTGACCGTTATCAACAATGTCAGGGAAAGTTTTTAATGTAGTCTAGGCCTCTAGGTTTAATTAGATTTTAATTGAGTAATTAATGAATTGGGCAAGGTTTAAGAATAAGTGGGTTTAAGAGGGTTTATTTGGTGTTAGCTCCTCCTTCCCCCGTTGCTCCCTCTCATAAAGAGTATAGGACTCGTGTGTTATTTCACGTGAATTCCACGCTCATTTTGAGTAGGGGTGCACTAGGGGGACCCGACATCTCCGAAAACCTTAGAAATGGTAGATTTGGGCTAAAGTTAATGAATCAAAACATTGAGCCAACGATCCAACCAACACAAATTACACTCTGACGCTCGATTCGTTTTAAATCATCTTAATCCGATTTTCTGAATTTATGGATTGTTACAGATTCAAAGAAAATATAAAGATAATTAAGAAGTTCAAGAAAAGAAATACAAAGTAACATAATCATGATAATAATAACCCGTAAAATAATCATAGTTAAAGGGATTTGTTATTCTTAGGTCGGGTTCCTACCGACCTAAACACATATATTTATTAGATTTTCGCTATGTTGCACTAAATTTAATCTGATCCATACATTTTTGTTCGAAGTCATATTTTCAATAAATTTCGTTACAATTTATTATAATTCTTTTCTTTTTAATGAGAATTCAATGTCCATTTCTTGTTTACATATTCCACTATTACAAGTAATGATAAATTAACTAACTAACATAAAATTTTATTCAGAGGATTAACATTCTATTTTGAAGAAATTTCCACTGCAAGGACTCAATCCTATCAACCTCATGCATGTAGCTCTAGCTTCTTGTCACTCGATCACTTTATGACTTTCTAATTCATTTTTTATAATTAAAATATTTTAGAAAATACAAAATAAATAAACTACCCTTTTATTATTGTTGAATCTTTCCATCGATCAGTCGTAAGTTGAAATCAAACAATTGCTTAGCAGAACGAAGAGATTGACATATTTCATAACCAATAAAAATTAATACATGCATATATTGTACATACATCATCTATAAGGTGTTAATTGTAAAGCAATACATAAAGATTCTCACAATTAGTACTACTATGGATCAACATATTGGCTCAATCAGTCCACTAAATTAAGCCCACTCAAGCCCATTTACCTCCCTTTTAAAGTAAAAAAGTCTCCTAAATCCTAGAAATAATCGGACAATCTTCTTCTTCACTCTTTTCCTTGTTCTTCTTAAATTAGCTCTCTGATTCTTCAATCTTATTTCTCTTTTTCGATCTCGTAGACATATCTTGTTCAATTCTATTTCTCTTGTTCGATCTCCACAACCCCTCTAGAAGCAGTTTCGAACAAGTTGTTCAATTTCGTTTGGTGAAGATCATATGTTGGCAAAGCAATAGATCCAAAAATTGAAGATAATATGCAACAAAGTCAGTGAAGAAGAGTTTGATTTTTCGCATTTTGGGCAGTGGTTTAATGAAATTTTACTAATCTAAGATTTAAAATATTTTAGTTCGTCAATTAATGGTTCTTAAAGTCGCAATTTATAGACGCTCCCACGCTTAGAATGTAAATTCGCGACCGGAACGCGAAAAATCCTTAAGAACATGCAAATTATGTGACTAAGATAAGGAAATGAACAATAATTTGGACAACGGATCGGTTACGGATAGGGCTGAGCATCGGTCTAGGTCCGGACCAAACCGATATGGCCCGGACTGATTTTAAGGCATTTTCTAATATCGAGGACCGGACCTATATTTCGATACGGTCCGGGCTTGGACCGAGCAGGCCCGGATTTTTACCAAAACGAAAAAAAATCGAAAAAATTAAAAATGAAAAAATGGTTGTCAACATCAGACACATTCGTCAGAATTGTGTACAACTAAAATAGAGGCGGAGTAGTGCAAAAAGATCGAGGCGGCGACAACACTTAATCGAGGCCGTGAGAGGTGGAGGGAGGGCGGTGAGGTGAATGGAGGCGCACGAGAGGTAGAGGGAGGCGGCGAGTGGTGGAGGGCAGGCGCGAGATGGAGGAGGCAACGCGAGTGGTAGAGGGCGGCGGAGAGGAGCCCAGAGGTAGAGGGAGGCGATGTGGTGGTGGAGGGCAGGCACGAGATGGAGGAGGCAGCGCGAGTGGTGGAGGGAGGCAAAGAGGAGCCCAAAGGTGGCTGGAGGCGACGTGGTGGTGGAGGGTGGTAGGAGGTGGAGGAGAGATTTTTAAGGTTGGGTTGAAATTTGAGATGGAGGAGAGATATTGCAGGCTAGGGTTTGAAATTGGGTTTGTTGAGACTAAAATTGGGTTTTCCGGTTTTGTACAAAACCTCGGTCCTGATCGGCCCGACATGCGATTTTTCGTATTTGGCCCGGACCGGACCAATAACTGAGAAATGTAAAATTATAATACCGAAGACCGGACCTAGTCGGTTTAGGGCCGGCCCGAGGCCCAATTTTTCGGTCCGGTTAGGGCTGGTATTTCGGTCCGGTTCCATTTCTGCTCACCCCTAGTTACGGATGTCTTGTAAACGGGTACTACCCGATCCAATCTGGCCCTACTTGTCTCTTATTTGGGTTAAATATAAAATACCCCCTAAATTATTTTAAATGGGCACAAAACAACGTTGAGTTAATAAATTAGTACAAATCCCCTTGAGTTATTAAAAAACAGCGAGCTACATGGAGGTCATCTAAGGCACAAAATTTAACGCTAAGGCAACATTACAAATTTTCATTTCAAGTAGATCACTAAATTATTAAAAAGACCAATATGCCCATCGTGACTTAATTAGTTATTATTAATTATAATTCTTCTCCTTCTTCATATCAAGTATCGTTTGTAATTAATATTACAATGTAATTAATAGTTTTACGATAATATAAATTATTAATTTATATTTTTTACAATAAAAATAATAAATAAAAATTTCGCATGCGAGTACCACGTGCTAATTTTCTAGTATTAATTAAAATATAAATAATTATGAAAGAATTAATTAAACTAATAAAAAATAAAACTTAAGCAAAGAAGTTTGCGGAAACTTTGCTAGTGGCACACTATGCCGGTGAAAAACTTTGTCAGTAGCAAACTAGGCCCGGGATAAATTTTGTTGATTTATCGTATTAAAAAATAAAAAAAACTAATTGAACTGATTAGAAATAAAACTTATGCTACAAGAGAAGCTTGCGCAAACTTTGTCCATGACAAACTTTGCAATTGGCACATTATGCTGGTGGCAAACTTTGCCAGTGGCACACAATGTTTGGGGCAAACTTTGCCAGTGAGACATTATGCCGGTGGCAAACTTTGTCACTGGCACACCATGGCAGGGGCAAACTTTGTCACTACCACACCATATCGGTGGCAAACTTTGCCAGTCGCACACCATGTCGGTAAAAAACATTGCCAGTGGCATACCATGCCGGTGGAAAATTTTGCCAGTGACACACCATGTTCGAGGCAAACTTTGCAACTCGCACACAACGCCGCTTGGAGCAAATTTTGCCACTACACCATGTCGTTGGCAAACTTTGCCACTGACGCACTATGTCGGTGGAAATCTTTGCCAGTGGCACACCATGCTCGAGGCAAACTTTGCCACTAGCACACAACGCCACTCGGGGAAAACTTTGCCATTAACAAACTATATTGGTGGCAAACTTTGTCACGGGCACACCATGTTGTTGTAAACTTTGCCACTGGCACACTATGCTGGTGGCAAACATTACCAGTGGCTCACCATGTCCGGGACAAACTTTGCCACTGGCACACTATGTCGGTGGCAAACTTTGCCATTGACACACTATGTCGGTGGCAAACTTTGCCATTGGCACACCATACCCGTGGCAAACTTAGCCGGTGACACACTATGCCGATGACAAACTTCGTCGGTGACAAATTATTTCCCTGGACAAATTTTATTGATTTATTATACTAATAGACTTGATTTAGCAAATTATTTGTTTATTTATTTAATTAAAAAAAGGAACGTGTGAGATGGAGGTTTTCTTATATATTGTGAAAATAACTTGGTGACTTGATTGAAATACAATTAGACTACACTGAAGTTATTAAGGTCTTTCATTGGTAAATAACGTGACTTATTAGTAAGTGAAATTTCTAAGGGTGTTTAAGAGTAAAGAAGAGGCTCATAGGTGATCATTGGGTAAAAAATCCTTAAAAGATGTGCGAAAAACCCCTCTGAGTTATTAAATTAGTCCCTGAGTTATAAGAAAGTGTACGAAACCCCTAAAATTATTTTAAAAAGTGCACGAAACCACCTGAGTTATTAAAACATTTGCATTGAAACCCCTCTACCTTTTTTTTCCCGGCTTGCTCGTGTTAGGTGAACAATAGATGCTCTTTTAGTTTTTCTTACTCCAAATTATCTTTTGACTTCACATTTTTCCGTTTACATGACTAATAATAAATTGGTATATGTTGTTTATATATAGTGCCAATTTTAATTAGTGTTATTTATGATTATTATTTATATTTTAATGGTTCAAATTTAAGTCATTTTAATATTTTTGAAAATTTGGACTATCGAGTCAAACTGCACACCGTACAAATTCATTATGTATATTTTGTATTTATGTAAAAAGGTATTGCAATGATTTTATAAGAATTCCATAAGATTTTTTGCATATTTTTAATAATTATGATAATTTTATTTACTTTTCCATTGATTTGGTGTGAGATAACAAAAATAAAAAATTTTAGTCGCACCTAATGAGATTGTACCTCACACTTAAAAATGAAGGATGGGGGGTTTCATGCATATTTTTTAATAACTCAAAGGGGTTTGGCACTAATTCATTCATTAATGGGAGTTTTACGCACATTATTAATAACTAAGTGGGGTGTTATGCATTTAACTCCTTCTTTTTTGTCGGGCCGGTCTGGAGGTGGGTACCCTCCCCACCCTACCCGGGAGTGGGTAACATTTATTATTTCACAAAAACAATTTTCGAAAAAATGTTGGTGGGGGGGAGGGTGGTGGGGTGTTATGTTGTGGTGATTTCCAATCGTCTTCTATCTTCTTTGACATAACAAAGGTGTATAAAATTGTTCCTGTGTGAGCGGATAGTCCGCGCGGAGTCTAACCTGCACTGAATCTTAAATGGTAAATATAAAATTTTGATTTCATTATAGTATATAGTTTGTACACCATTAGATTAATTTCAGCAAACATTTTGTTCGGTCTGTCAACATGCCCAGAATCATATGTTAAACGTTTATTTTAATTAAATGTGAATTTACTAAAATTAAAATAATAAGAAATCTTTAAAAATATCAAAATTAGAGTGTATTTGAATATATTTTTTTAAACTTAAATATTCATAGGCCATATTGTCTTATTAACCTTGACAATTTAATATGGATTGTTGGATCAAATATTGAATGTTATATAACTGTTAGATATAACAGGATATGTTAATGCATGATTAAAGAGATTAATGTGTTAATGATTAATAAATAAGTATATGTTTAAAACAATCTGAAGACTTTCTCACTCTCTAACCTAGCGAAAGATCGACGACGGCGAGAATTTCGGCCACTCTTGTGCGATTATTCACCAGAGGATGGTGAGTAGTGTGGATGACAAAGGTGGCGCCGCCGCCATCACAACGAACCAATTTCGATTCGGACTCTGACGGATCACGGATTGGGGAGCACGAGTTTCGACCGGCGAATTTGGGGGATATTGTTGTGATTACGGAAATGATTGGGAATCAACAAGAATCCCTTGATCGAATTGACCTAGGACCACCAGATTTGATTTGCTTGGACGTGCAGGTGGAGGCGGTTAATGCTGCGAATATGGCTGAAATTGGGAATCATCGAGATTTGTATGCTCTAACTGGAAGGGACTCGCCTGATCGAACTGGAATGGGACCTCCGCAACCAGCTATACAGGTGAATAATCTTGAACTTTCGCCGGTGGAGTCAGATCCACAACTACTTTATATACCGTTGCCTGACTGATGTGGTAAGGGGTAATAGGGAAAAATCACGAGGATTAGCAATCGATTTCATAACACCATCAATTGTCGATGGCGAAGTCAGAGATTGAAATTGAACATGAGGATGTGGCATTGAAAATTGAATTTTGGCAAACGTTCCTAATCATGTATGTACTTGGAGGAGTACTATCTATGAATTCCGTCAAACAATATATGATTTAATTTTGGAAATTTGTGACACTACCAGAGATGTTTTACAATGAAGAAGGTATTTTATCCTGAAATTCTAAACTATAGCTGACATGAAATATGTGATGAGTAAGGGACCATAAACGATATATAATATGACGATGTTTCTTGGAGAGTGGGTAACGGGTTTTTCCTTGATAGAGGATATGCTACGTGTTGTTCCAATGTGGGTTAAATTACCCCAATTACCTTTGCATCTACGGGGAGCGAAGAGTTTAGGGAAGATTGGTAGTGTGTTGGGTAAACCATTATTCACTGATGAATGTACTGCACACAAATTGCGTGAGACATATGCGAGAATCTTGGTGGAGGTAGATATCACGAAGAAACTTAGAGATTTCATCAGATCAAGGACTTGCAAGACAAAAAGATTAAACAACATGTGGAATATGAATGGAAACCGTTGTTTTGTGATAAATGTCAGAAAATCGATCATGTTTTCCCTACTCAACCTCGTAGGGTGGTCCAACAACAAGTTGTACGACAATGACGTATACAAAAAAGATAATAGGACATCACAGAGACAGGATCTGGCAAGGCCGAATGGCACCACAGAGATGGGGCAATAAGGGACGGACAACACAAATGGAGCGGATATTGATGGTCCCAGTGGCAAGGGTGGTAGCCCTGGACCTAGGACGATGAGCACCATGGAACGAACGGATTGGCACACGGTGCCGGTAACATCTCGTGTTAAGAACAAGGGGAAGGAACCTATGATTGAGGATGATCAGAGTTTGGATAGTGAGGCGCAATCTCATAAGGGGTTTGAGCCATTGAGAATTTCAGATGATTCTCATTCGGCGCATGATCCGGGTCCATGATCCTATCCTGGAATGTTATGGGGTGCAACAAAATAGCCAAAATCCGTGAGATTAGCTCCCATCTCAACAGTGCACGTGTTGCAGTGGCTGTTATAGTAGGAACTAGAGTAAATCAAGCTAGAAAGCTCAAACGTAAGAGGAAAACTGGGTAACATAGATATTTGATGTAGTGTATATGGGCAAAAACTGAAGTGGATTCGGAGTTCGGACGAAGAATTGAAAGGCATTTTAGCGAAGCTTGCAAAAGTGATGATTTACGGAGCAGCCTAGCCATTTTGGCCATAAATATCTCATATGAAGTACGATTGACCTGAGGCCGGTATGTGAAGATAATTTAAAGTTCTACAACTTTCATTCCAGAAGTGTATCCAAATTCCTCCTGTAGAAGAAGATATGGACATCGCAAATTCATTGTCTGAAGTCATCTTCACCGAGGCGAGATACGTTGTCCGCCGCGGCGAGAGTTCCAGAGAGCAGATTTTCTGCATGATTTTCTGTTCGAGATCTGTTGAGCTTCTACTCATTTGTTCTCCTTTAAATTGATTCCCTACACCATACCTTTAAACATAACTTATTTTACACAAAGGATAGATAGACTACAACTCCAAGAACTAGGGTTTGACATTGATTGATCTTTGGAGCTTGGTTATCATCATTGTTGAAGGATTGACATCGAATTCCTGATTATCTTGGTAATTTCTTCACTGCTTATTCAATTCATATTGCTTCTTCTTCTTCGAATTGTATGATCATGTTAGTAATTGCTATTATGTTTATGAAACACATGAACACGATCTTGAATTGCTTTATTATTCAATATATCATGGGTAGCCAAACCGATCTGAATACGGCAGTTATGTGATAGTCTTGCATATTAGTTCTAGGGTTTCAGATTAATTCATATAGGTTTGGCTAGTTCAAAGATCTTCGTAAAAACCTTCAATCCAATAAACTAGTTCAATGATTCTCAAAATCGTTTTCGGTTAAGGATCGTGGATTGACAACCCACGATTAATAAAGTTATATATTCTCAAACAACGATTGGTTGAATTGGATTGATTGATTTATGTACACCGATAGTGTGATAAATATGAACGATTATCCTTGAATGAATACATTACTTAATCATTACTACTGTGTTCATCTTCTCTCTTTGATCAACCCAGTTTATCTATTTTCTGTTTAACCTGTGTTTTAGAAGTATAATCTCTAAAATCAAACTTGTTTATGCAAACTATATGATTGTTAAATATTTTGTTGTTGTAACTTGATTAATTCCCTAGAGAACGATACCTAGTTAGGCTTAGTCTACAACTACAACGTATTCTCTTATGTTGTTTAGAGCTTAATTTGAGCTCACCAGCAATCCCTTGGGATACTAACTTCTGGCTTGATAACTTTTACTCTCTTTTGGCATAATATTGTAATCTGGCAGGCTGTCATGTATTTGATCCCTTGCAATTTACTAGGAGTATATTGGAGTTTAGGTCTTATCATCAATTATGTTTTGTTGAGTATCTTTACTTGTTCACTTATGCTAATTTGGTGGGGAGTATTTGAAGACTACCCTGATGAGATCTTGAAGACTGTAGGATGGATTACATATTTGTATTTTGAGTTGCAGGATTGTAATCATGTAAAGTTAGCTAGCAGTCTTCTTTTGTGGAACTTCTGCTTAGGTAGTATTTTTGGCAGTAAGTAACCTACATGCAATGGTGGTAAACTTTGGATTGTAGATCCTTTTTTGTTACTCATGGGTTCTTATAGACCCCCATGATTTGATGTAATAATTTTCTAATGTACATGGAATGAATGTTCTTCTTTAATTAAAAAGAAGAAGACGGGCATGATAATATTTATTTTAAGCCCTTATTACTAGTATGAACTAATTTTTCCAGCTTAGGGGAGGAAGAACATATGGAAGCTGGTAAAAATAAAATAAAATCGTAGAGTGAATTGATCCCCAAATATTTCAAAGTTCAAACTTGAACTAAATATTCAGCTTCATGTTACTATATCAAGATATATTCATATTGATTATAGAATGTCATGTGTTGGGCCATTCCCCTTTTGGGCTTTCGAGGGTAGTTGAGTCATTCTCCTAGAGGAAGAGACTTCTGAAGTCTATCTCGGACCTTTGTCCGAGAGTGTTGGTCTGAAGGCTTGGTCACATTCTCATGTTTGGAAGCAACTCCATAAACTACAAGGCATGTTTGTTCGGACCTTAGTAGCCACAAATATTTTTTTTATTTTCTGTTGGTACAACATAAACAAAATAAAGTTGACTAGCCTCTAAATCTAACACACGCTGAATTGCATCGCGCAAAAGTGCCCAAAATCATTCGTAGTAGCAGCTCCATAACTCATCTTGGCTAACACATCAGCGCAATGGTTGCACTCTCTACCGATATTCTGAACTTCGACAGTCCATGGCATACACAACAACTTATTACATTCCTCGATAATCCTCATGAGGTGATGGTTCACCGTCGTAGATTCATCCCTGATTAGGCTAAACATCACAACCGAATCAATTTCCACCATCAATTTATGGATTTGCGATCCCAAGCATGATTGAGACCAAGACGTAGAGCTTCCGCTTTAGCCTCATCCACATCACAAAAAGAGATGGATTTTAAAAAACAAGGGCTCCAGTTTCCTTTCTCATTACTACACACCCTTCCAACAACCGAGCTACGAGAGAATAAGTTGGTTCGCCCATTCGGCCAACCCCCATTTACCTTCTACCACACAAGAGTCTTCGCGCCCTATTTCACCTTTCCGAAAGAAGACTTAATTTGAGTAAAGAGAATTTGGATTTTGAAGAGAACATCGTTGACAGTGGGGACAAAGTTTTGATAGATGTGGGTATTATGAGCTTTCCAAAGCTCCCATATAGTCATCTTTTCTCTTGGTGCCAGTTCACTTGGTTCTTTATGAGGTTAGGAGCTTGTGTCCGGGTCGAATCCTCATGGTATCGGACCATGGATTGGGTCGGAGTTATTGTCTTCAAGGTCTAGTTTGATATTGTACTAACAAAGGTCGGACCCCTGGTGGCCTTAGGGTCGAACCTTGAGGCCTTGGACCTTAGACAATTTGAAACGCCTTAGGATTCGTTCCAAATGTGTCTACGACGGATTGAACATATTTCCATATCAACACTATCCAAGAGAAATATGAATCCCTTCATTTATTTATTTTTTTGAAGGATTTAAGATATATTATAAACACACCAAGAGTGAACACAAGAAGTATTCACCTCTTAGCCAAACGTCACAATTACAAAACAGAAGTACCAAAACCAATGAGAATTAAAAACAAAACCGACTACTTGAACGATCTATCCAAATAAAAACAGCCGAAGAGGCACATAGGCAAAGACACAAAACCTCTAGCCTTTGGCTCCACCCCAGAACTACAACACGAGTTTGTGCCCCCATACTCAAACCCAAAATACCAACACACCAAGCTAATCCATACACGTCCCGAGAAACATGAAGCACCTATCTCCTCCATCGTCTAATATGTCCCTTCATTTATTGAACAAGGTACTACATAATTTTAATATGTTTTCACTAGTTTATGGCCCGTCGAGTAACTCGACGGGTATTAGAGAAATATATATAAACATGTCTCGATACAAATTATTTATATTTAAAAAAGTATGTACAAAATAAATATATAAAAATTAATTAAAGTAAATCATTTACAATAAAAAAAATTTAAATATGAGTTTACGTGATAGGGTTCTTGATTAGCACAAGCTCTATCAAGCCTTTCCATAATGAAACTAGAGGCATACTGTCTATTGCTCCAAGTGAAACTAGGATCACAGAAACCTAAATCATCAAGTTGGCATTTAGTAAGACACTCCCTAAAATCTAACATCCTTTTCCTGTGAAGCTTTGATTAAAAGGTTTACTAATACTATTGTTAGAAATCTTGTTAATTCTACTTTTGACCATACTGCTTTGTTTGTTGATACTTCCTTGGATTCTGCTAGGCCTAGGTGGTTAGAAAGATGATAGGTTCAAGAACAAGTTCAAAAATCTTTGGAGTGGTCAGATTAATAGGGCTAATTTCAATTTTACCAACTCCATAAATAATCTTTCCAATGATACTCCTGCTTGGGATCTTGGATCTTTGAGTTTTCTCTTAATAAGGAACTTAGGAGTCTCAAGAAGGATTTGTACAATGTTACTATGCATCTACATAATGATCCTTCCAACCTTGGCCCCCAAGAGACTTACATCAGGGAGAAAATTAACAAAGTTAGATCTCAAAAAGCTCAATATTGGGCTCAAAAGTCTATGAGGAATTGGGTTAAACTTCGGGATGCTAATACCAAGTATTTTCATGCCGAGTCTTCTCACCAAAGAAGAAGGAACTTTATCCATGGTATTAAGAATCTTAATAACCAATGGATAACTAACACTGATGATATTATCTCTCAGTTTAGAGAGTTCTTTGTCCTCTCAATCTGAAGATGGGTCTGTTCATCTTGAACCTTTTTCTCACCTTTAGACTCCTTCCTTATTTGAGCAACATGGTTTGGATCTTTTGAGCCCTGTTTCTTTGGAAGAGGTTCACCAAGTTGTGGTGAGCATGAGCAGTGACAAAGCTCCTGGTCCTGATGGTCTCAATGCTAGTTTCTATAAGAACTTTTGGCCTGATATCAAGAACCAAGTTTTTGATTATGTCCAGAAGTTCTTTGAGTCTGGCTTTCTTGACCCCAACATGAACCAAACTCAATTTTTTTTGATACCTAAGAAGGAAAACCCACAGTTGGTTACTCATTTTAGGCCTATTAGTTTGTGCAATATGAGTTACAAAATCATTTTAAAAATTCTTGTTCTTAGGATGAGACATGTTCTTAGTCTTTTGGTGTCTCCTTTTCAAAATGCTTTGGTTCCTGGGAGGCAAATAAGTGATAATGACATGTTGGCTCATGAGCTTCTTCATATCATGGGTAAGAAAAGGAAATCTAATCAAGTCTTTGTTGGTTTAAAGCCTGACATTGCTAAAGCCTATGACATACTTGAATGGGTTTTCCTGGAAATGGCTCTGAATAAATTCAACTTTCCTAGCCATTTCGTCAATCTTACTCTCAGGAATCTTTCCTTTTCAAATCAGGCTTACGTGCTTAGGCACATTTGAAAATTTTTTACTCAACCAAACTGTCTATGGTCTCTTGTTTGTAAACATAAGTACACATCCAAAACTACCTTCTGGGATGCCACTGAGAAGGCTCACCATAGCTGGCTGTGGAAGCAGATTCTTAGCATGAGGGAGACTTTCAAACTGGCTATGGCTCATGTTGTCGGTGATGGCAAATCTACTAATTTTTGGAAAGACATGTGGTTGGGTAATAGAAGATTGCAGGTTTTTTCTTCCATGACTTCTTGTCCCAATCAGGT
Organism: Plantago elongata; assembly: GCA_036897095.1. Taxonomy (NCBI): domain Eukaryota; kingdom Viridiplantae; phylum Streptophyta; class Magnoliopsida; order Lamiales; family Plantaginaceae; genus Plantago; species Plantago elongata. The sequence goes on from JAYMSP010002070.1 coordinate 17,166, forward strand.
TGTCTCTGATTTTATCTCTCAAGGCCAATGGAACCAGGCTGCACTTGATCAGGTTCTTCCTAGAGACATTGTGTTGGAAATTATTTGTATTCCTCTGTCTATCCAATCTAAATCAGATGTTCTTGTCTGGACTCCTAACCAATCTGGCTCTTTCTTTGTTAAGAGTGCCTATAACTTCATTTTGCATAATAATACCCAGCAGGAAGTTCATTGGCCTTGTAATTATATTTGGAAAATTAAAACTATTACTAGAATCAGATTTTTCATATGGTTGATTGTTTGAGATAGGCTCCCTACTTCTTTTTCTCTGTGGAAAAAAGGCATCATTGCTTCTCCTTCATGTCCTTGTTGTGGTACTGAGGAGGAAACTACTTCTCATCTCTTTTTACATTGTTCCAAGTTCAAGGAGTTAAGAGATAGTTGTGATTACTAATTTATTTTTTGAGTTCCCTCCCGATTCCCATTATCTTGTTCTTTTTGTGAATTTGTGTTGGACCATTTGGAAGGTTAGGAACATGAAGATTTTTAATTTGGAAGATATCAACATCTATTCCATTAGACATCAGTGGTGGAATTTGAATAAGGAGGTGTGCTTGTCTACTACTCCTTCTAGTCATAGGATAATCAAGTGTAAATGGAATCCTCCGGATCAGGGAAGTTTTTGCTTGAATGTTGATGGTTCTATTTTCATTGATTATCCCCATGCTAGTGTTGGTTATGTCCTTAGGGATCACAATGGCTCCTTTTATAAGGCTGTTTCAGCTTATATAGGAAGGTTGTACATCAACATGGCTAAGCTTTATGCTCTTAGAATTGGTCTTAATCATGCCTTGCTTCCTAGTATCCATAATGTTATGGTACTGATTCTAATTATGTGTTCTCTTGTTTCAACATGGGATAGCACCTCAGTGGCAGCAAATGCCACTAATCAGTGACATTATCTTCCTTGCCTCACAGTTTGATGATTCCAACTCCTTTTTTAATTAAACAATAATAATAAGTCTCAGTTTGTTTAGCACTTTCTCAAAAACGTAAAACAACTCTATTTATCGCATTTTCATTTCTTCATGCCAGTTTCTTCAATCGTCTTCTTCCACTGGTCTTCTTCAATCGTCTCTACTCTCTTTCTTCCAGCTCCCAATCCTTCCCAAAATCTTAATGGATTCCAATTGGCACGCCAAATGATTGCAGCTCAATCGATCCATTACCTAAAAGGATCACCATATCTCACCCCCAACCACCATTTCCGCTGCTAACCTCAAGCGCTACTCGGATCCTGTCTCTTCCAATCATTGCAAGACATTTCAATCGGTGGCTCATAGTAATTGTGTAACGATGTGACCTTCCTAATCGATGCGTCTTTAACCTACACCATCTCGAGGTTATAAACCCGTGCACGACAAATCCAAATCCTCAATTTACTACATTTGTGTTTCCAACAGAGGCATTTGACTTATCTATTCCCCCATCATCTTTTTTGCCTTCAGGTATATATCACTAACCACGGTTTGTCTGTCTGAGTTGTTTCTTCCGAAATTTCAATTACATTCCAATCTTTTCGGTTACTGTTACTTGTTGCAATTTACCACCATTATATTTGATGTAAAGTTACAGGATGCTGAAAAGTCAAGTGATTTCTCAGTATTTTAATTTGTTTATGGGTTTGATTAGTTTATTACTATGTTTTGTTAGGCTCTAGTTCTGATTCTAGAGGGAGCATTGCTAATATTATGTGCAGAGCGAGAAGATTGTGCCATAACCTTAGGAAGATTAATTATTTTGGCCGCTAGCAAGGGTTAGAGAGATTTGCAGATCATTGTGTGGATTGATTGTTATTCTACTACCATTCATCCAGGTAAAAAACAAATTTGCTACTATTTACGGAGTTTTGATATATCCTTATCCATCCAAGCAATAAGACATCATGTCAGTTGGAACATTGTAGCTGGTCCTGGTTGATGTACGTTAATGAGATGGTTTGATAACTTTGTTGTTTGTAGAATGAGGCTTGGAAGAGCAGCATGCATGAGTACTTAATGATCGTAGAAGATCTCTATACTGCCTACCGTGTTACATTTGATGTGGTAGATTTTTTTTTGTATCCGGTAATGCTTGGTGTCAAGGTTTGTTCTTGTTAAATCTAACGATTTGAATCATGCTTGTTGCCTTTGGTATTGGGTTGTGTATTGGTTCTACGTATTCATAAAACAATCGATTATCAACATTTTAGGCACTCCTAGCTCCTTCCAAGGTAAATATATATTAATGCTTTTGATCCTTAGTCCATGTACTATTGTCTTGTTAGAATGTACTTGATCCTCAAATCTGATGGAATGTTGTAACTTTCTAAATCAGTATGCTTTCCTTTGGAATTTAGGGTCAATAAATTTCATGGACTCTGTATATTCCAATCTTATGCATGTGGTTTACTTTCTGATGCTATATTGCGAAACACTTGAATAATCATTCACCACTTTTCAACGTTAGCTCTCAGTGTACTCAAGAATTTGTTAATGAACCTCATGTTTCTTTGTTACTATTCAAAGTCTATTGCATCTTTAACTTTCTATACTTTCATGTTGTACATGTGTCATATTTAATTTAAGAATGCAAGTTTCTTGCATCAAAATGTGAAAGAAGTCAGTATCTTGATATTTCCATCCAATGCAAGCTTAAGATGTTACTATTCCTTCACAATCAAATTTAGGAAATATATTGTACTTATCATGAAAATGCAAGAGAAAAGCTTGTTAAGAAGTCATAGATCAACCGTCTACTCCTTCCAAGTAAGATATTAACTTCACGTACAATTCATGCATTTACCTAAAATAGGTACTTTTTCTTTGTGTGAGATACTTTGAACAAATTCTTCTATCTTGCTCAATTTTAATGTCAGATATTTTCTGTAGAGTGAAGGGGTGTGCTAAAACCTAACCAGTACAATTGCAATGGCATCATCATAAGCTCATCATTCATTAATATCGCCAAGAGACTTTGATGTGCTTCATGCTTTCAAGCAGGTTACGGCTCTATAATTTGAAGATAATGTATATCTGAAGATGATGTTGCGCTACATACTGATATATCAGGTTCTAGCTTGGAACCGGACCTTTGAGATTTTAGCCGTACATAACTCTTGTTTTTGATTTTATACCTTTGTTTCTTACGCTGCTTATAAATTACACAACATTTGGAGTGGATAAGTAGATGATTCAGAGCATAGCATTAGGTGATATGAGAGTAAACTTGTCCCCAAATACTTGTGCTTTGGGTAAATTCACACTTAAATTTGATGCCTTGAAACTCCTATATTTTCTACCGAGAATGAAACTTTGTTAAAAATTACATGTTTGTGATATACTTCTATAGCCTCTAATATTAGTGCATATAAAGGATTTTTTTTCTTATGCAAATTCAAGCTTCTACGTCCAAGGAGATCATAATCCATGCGATATATTTTTATATCACGGGCATGCGCGGTGCTTCAACTCTAGTGTATCTATAGGGAGCAGAATGAAGTTGCGGATAAAATTGCCAAAATGGCTAGCTCTCCTTTTTTTTTTTTCTTGAAGTTGATAATTTATCAAATTGTATGCCTAACTTTGGTAATTTAGAATTTGATGTTAAAGTGTAGGACTTTTTGCCCCCTTGGTTGGAATGTTGGATATTGATGGATTTAAACACTACTAGGTTTCGCTGGGTTGTGACATCTCATGAGGCGGTTATGTAATGACTTTTAACTCTTATTTTGCTAGTATTTGGCTTTAAAAAAAAAAGATTCAAGGAATGGGTTGAGAGATTGTATCTAAATTTTATTAAATTTAATTACAATTGAAAAAGGATATAGTGGTACATTCATATTTTATCACTAAATTATATATAATTAAAGGTAGTATGTAACCAAAAACTTAGCGCGTGGAGAATACTAAGTTGCACGCGCAAGAACCGAATTTTTCGCCATCTCCACTGTAGCCGAAAGTCTTTTTCATCTTCGTCTTCATCTTTAATTCTTTCTGGTGATTCTTTTCCTCTTGAATAAAACATCAGAATTGATGCCCTCAATTTGAGGACCTTGTAACGGATTCCAGGCAAACAAATCACGGGAATGCTTCTTTAGTGAGTCACCAGCAGATCGAAATTCTTCTGGAGCTTGCGAGGCACCGGCAAATTGGATCGAAAGTCTTCTAGCACTGTTTAGCAATATACCAACCAAAAAGCTGCAAGCGTTTTGATTCCTCTTTCGAAATCAACCAAGGTAATTAATTATCTTTCAATTGTTCTCCCATATATGGATACAAAATATATTGCTTAGTTTCAATGGAGTTGTGTTACTGCCTGTGAATGTTAGATCTAATGTACTTGGGGAAAGCTCATTTGATTCAATTGAATATGAAATTGGAATTATGGACGTTCTGAGCTTCCTCTATCTAATTCTCTCCTTCTCATCAACTCCTATGTACCAAATTAAGTGTTGTAATAGATTTCTAGGCTTACAGCCATATATCTTGGTTAGAGTTAATAGTTTCGAAATTATCACAAATGCATCACATTAGTTTGTTGAATTGATGTTGAAGAGTGAAGATTCAGATCCTGTAGATAGATATCAAAGTCTTTCTCTATTTTAAAGAAAACCATGGAATAAAATTTCGGTTCATATTCCATATCTAATTATCAATTTAATTAGACAACTCGGAGACTTTTCAAAAAAGTTTCGAGGTGTTAGCAATCTAAGTTCTCTGGCTTTATTAACCACTTAACCAGTGCTACATTAGTTTATCTTACGTTTATCTGAAATTCAAATCGTTATAGTCTGGTTGCAAGGTAACCGTTGCACTACCTGCCCAAACTGTAGACCAGTCCACATACATGTGCGTTTTGATCTTGTTTAGCTCCTGAACCCTACATTTGTGCCTTTTTACTGTAATGGATTGGCACATGGATTTGCAAAGATCCAGGAGATGACTAAGAAGGTCACTTTCTTATGTAACTTGGTGCTGGTATAGGTTATTGCTGACAAGTATATGCAAATTCAGCAACTTGGGATCACCTAGCTTTTGAGTCATTAAACTGAGTTTGATACAGGGTGAAATAAATAAATCACCACAGACTATGGGTTAATATTGGTTATAATCTTCATGTACATAAACAAGAATTATTTCCACATTATTCAATTTAACTATGTGAAATATATATAGGGCATATGCAAACAAACAAAGTTAAATAAACAAAGCATTTAAATATAATTAAGTAACATTATTTCGTAAATTCTAGGCGGTCTGCAAATGCCCATCGAGCTTTCCGAGCTCTTCCATCGACTCACTAAATCCATCACTCTAAAGGTATAAGCTTCATCTCTGCACTACTAATCATTCAATTTATCAGCTGTCAATGTTGGGGAAATCATGAAACTTGTCCTTATAATTTTTTTTTTCTTTGTATGTTTGCATTTGAATTTAATTCTGTAATGAGTGCATATGTTGTTGGAATTTGACGTATATTATGTTGATCCGATGTGTAAGAGCAACTGTTTTGTAGTTAACTTGAGTTTATATGTTTGCTAGACTCGGGTGTTCTTTGCCTAAGCTATGTTAACCGAGTCTTTTCAGTTGTGAGATATAACAATAAGGTGGTTTTTTTGCTAAATTTAAAGGGAGGCTCTATACTTTGAGCTTAGTTGAAAACTTATAGTTCCACCTGGAAAATCAACAAAAATGTGTTCTTCTTCTACGTGCTATAGAATATGGTTGTAGGAGGATTGTATGTGCATGCTTTGACTTAAACTTTCAACCATTTCTAGAAGAAGCTAAAGGAGATGCTGATGTCCATGGTATCTGCAATTACTTCATATTTTTATCTTGGAAGAGTAATTGGCTATATCTTGCTTCTACGCTGTACATATTTAGTTCTCAGAAGCTACACTGTTGTTATGTTCTTAAATTGAGTTCAATATGTTTTCTCAACTTGTTCTTCAAATGGTAATTCAGGAAAGCAAGCTTTAATTGGTTTACTTTGATGTTATTTTTCATTTCATTTGTAATTTAATGTGTTCACGTTCAATCATTTAGATCAAAATTTCTATTTACATGTATGATCAAGTTTAATGAAATTCAATCTTTTTTCCTAGATGATAAGGAACAATGATCTTAATGAGTTGAAGAAGGTGAGATCTCTGGAACTTTCTATCATTGAAAATGAAGAGGAAGTAATGTTGATACCAAAACTATGAAAGAGAGAATGAAAGAGAGCAGGTTCAGCAGCAACTAAGCTGGATGGGGAGTTCAAATTCAGCAGCTCTCGATCATTGGAACAACAAGTTAGTTGGTCTCCTCCGTCTCTAGGTTTCATTAAAATTAATTTTGATGCTTCTATGAGCCCCTCTCTTTCCAAAGGCAGGTGCAGGGGTTGTGGTTAAGGACTGCAATGGTACGGTACTATCATAGGAATACAAGAAGTACTGGCGTAGAAATACAAGAATTCGATTATACTCAAGGGACGGAAGTTGATGAATCATTGGCAACACGAGTAGCAATTCAATTAGTTGTGGTAACGAATTATCGACACGTTATGTTCGAAGGTGATTGTATCCCTGCCTTTCTATAATCCTGATGTAATTCCTTCCACTGATTAATATATGATTTCTTTCTTAAAAAAAGGTTTGTTCGTATTGTACTAGCTCTAATTAATTGCTAACTCTTTTGCAAGTAATTATTTAAAGGCCTCAATAAATTTTAGTAAAAAAATAAAAAAAAGAAGGTCAAGTTAACTAACGTTAAAATACATAGTAACACGTGCCGCGTGTTATGCAATTTCTATAATTTTTTTAAATTTGTAAGATCGTACTCGAGTATCATCTAACAGAGACCTGTCTTTAGGTCGGTACGAAGCCGACCTGAAAATAGAAAAACCCAATCTAGTTTCATGTTCATAAAAGTTAGTTTCATGTTCACAAAATTTAGGTTCATGTTCATAAAAGCTAGTTTTATGTTCATAAAATCTAGTTTAAAAAACACTAAAGTTAGTTTTAGGTTCCAACACCAACATATATTAGTTTAATTAGTTTCATATGAATTGAAGTTAGTTTCAGGTGCTTTTATACTAGTTTCAAGATTTTTTATATTTGTTTAAGAACCACAAAACATGTTTTCATGTTCACAAAAACTAGTTTCAGAACAACAAAAACTAATTTCACGTTCACAAAAAGCTAGTTTCAGTAACACAAAACTAATTTCAAAACCATAAAACCTAGTTTCATGATATTTTATATTAGTTTCATATTCACAAAAGCTAGTTTAAGAACAACAAAACCTAGTTTCATGACTACAAAAGGTAAGTTTCATATAAAAAAACCCAGTTTCATAATCTTTTTGTATTAGTTTCATATTCACAAAAACTAGTTTCAGAACAATAAAAACTAATTCCATGTTCACAAAAGCTAGTTCAGTAATACAAAAACTAGTTTCAAAATTATAAAACTTAGTTTCATGATATTTTATATTAGTTTCATATTCAAAAAAGCTAGTTTCATAACATCCAAACCTAGTTTCAGAAGTATAAAAAGTAAGCACAAATTTTGGTTTTACTAGATTCAAAGCAAGCTAGTTTCAAAATTATAAAAGTTATTTATCATTGACATAAAAATTAATTTCAAACATGGCAGTACTAATTAGGAGTATAAACGGTGGTTTCATTAGTTTCAAAACAAAGCTAGGATAGTTTCGAAGTAAATCAAACTAATTTCATGAATATAAAAAAATTAGTTTTACAAATATAAAATTTAGTTAAAAACATGTCAGTACAACCCTGTACCGTCCTAAACCTTAAACCCTAATTAAGCGTTTCTCAGGACTACAATGCTAGTTTCAGCAAAAGAAAAGTACTAGATTCAAGTTCATTGAGCTAGTTTCATGATGATTAAAGCTAGTTTCATAGGCATAAACAATAGTTTCATGGATATAAAACTTTAGTTTCGTGCCAACACAAGTTAGTTTCATGAACTCAAAATCTAGTTTTATAGTTCTAAAACCCTAAAGGAATGACAAACTCTAGAAAAACCACTGAAGTTGAAAACACTTTCCGGGAGCTACGGTCTTACATAGGGTTTAAGATTGAGGACCCAAAATCCTAATTAAGCATTTCTCGGGACTACAATGCTAGTTTTAACAAAAGAAAAGTATTGGTTTTAGGTTCATTGAGCTAGTTTCATGGGCATAAACACTAGTTTATTGGGTATAAAACCCTAATTTTATGCTCACACAAGGTAGTTTCATGGACTCAAAACTTAGTTTCATAGTTCTAAAACCTTAAAGGGACTGGTGAACCCTAAAAAAACCACTCCCTCCGGGAGCAACGGTCTTCATTAGGGTTTAGGGTTGAGGACGGGTACATGGATCGCCATGTACCCGTCCTCAACCCTAAACTCTAATTAAGCATTTCTCGGGACTACAATGCTAGTTTCAACAAAAGAAAAATACTAGGTTCATTGAGCTAGTTTTATGATGATTAAAGTTAATTTTATGATGATTAATGTTAGTTTCGTGGGTATAAACCTTAGTTTTATGCCCACACAAGCTAGTTTCGTGGACTCAAAATCTAGTTTCATAGTTCTAAAACCCCAAATGTGATGAACCTAAAAAATCACTGAATTTGAGAACTTTCTCCGGGAGCTACGGTTTTAATTAGGGTTTAGGGTTGAGGATCTGACCACCCTGTACTCGTTCTAAACCCTAAACCCTAATTAAGTTTTTCTCGGGACTACAATGCTAGTTCAGCAAAAGTAAAGTACTAGTTTCAGGTTCATTGAGCTAGTTTCATCATATTTTGTATTAGTTTCATATTCAAAAACGCTGGTTTCAGAATAACAAAAACCTAGTCTCATGTTCACAAAAACTAGTTTCATTTTCACAAAAGCTAGTTTCAGATTCACAAAACCTAGTTTCATGATCTTTTGTATTAGTTTCATATTCACAAAAGCTAAACAACAAAAAATAATTTCAGGTTCACAAAAGCTAGTTTATTCAATAACACAAAAACTAGTTTCAAAACCACAAAACCTAGTTTCATGATCTTTTGTATTAGTTTCATATTCACAAAAGCTAGTTTCAGAACAACAAAAAATAATTTCATGTTCACAAAAACTAGTTTATTCAATAACACAAAAACTAGTTTCAAAACCACAAAATCTAGTTTCATGATATTTTGTATTAGTTTCAAAACCACAAAACCTAGTTCCATATTCACAAAAATCTTGAAACTTGTCGAATTAAAATTCTTGAAACTAGTACGGGCATGTTTGAAACTAACTGTTATGTTCCAGAACAACAAAAACATAATTTCATGTTCACAAAATCTAATTTAAAAAACAAGAAAGTTAGTTTCAGGAACACATACAACTAGTTTTT
>JAYMSP010002071.1:0-26552 GCA_036897095.1 Plantago elongata
TATGAACACCCTCACACACACATATTTACAAATAACTGATTAAAAATATAGATGATAAGATCGTTATTTTTTTAGTTTTTTAAATTAAATTAAAGAGTTTTACAATAGTGCAAATTAATATGTTTTGATTCAGTATTGGAGAAGATAGAGAATAATTATCGGTTATCATTGTTTATTTACGATAAATTAATATGGTTGATGTCGAATTAGACTATGTTCTATTCTCCATTGAACTAGACCGAATTGTAGTATAAAATATAACTAAATAAAGCTAAACTTAACTAAATGAGTTTGCAGACGAAGAGAGCAAAGATTAAAAATCCATTAATCTTAGGATATATTGCCAATATCGATGTTATTACTAAAAATCAATGCATGTTATTAATAAAAATGTATACATTGTTTATGAAATATACTTGTTATATGGAAAAACATCAATGTTGATAATATTGTTTTAATTTGATTAATGACTGAAGGGTCCAAGCTGCACTTGATGATAATCTTATCTTTCTTAACAAGTTCAATGTTTTTAATTTTAATGTTGAGTTACAGGTGTGTTAATATTGGAGAAAACATTGCGGATAACATTGACTTACTAGAAACTTGGAGTCGAAGAAATTAAGAAGATTAATTCACTGCCGACTCAAGAAAGAATTATGAAAGAATATCTCAAGAAGAATGCAAAAAGGAAATAATCATTGAAGTATAAAAGATTAAGGAAATTTCCTTCTAAAGAAATATTGGAGAAAACAAGTACAAGGAAGTTGCCTTTGAAGAAATCCTTCTCCACTTCGAACAAGAAGACATCGAACACTATATATACAGAAGGAATTCGACTGCAACGTTTTACACCTTTCACTGATCATCTCTAGAAGAGATCTTTATTCATTGATAGTTCTTGTTTTCTGCTAGTCTTTGAGATTCCATCAAGAAGAATTCTCAACTAGAATAGGGCTTTCACTACACTTATTCTAGGACTAGTTTTGGTGTTTTATCAATCACATGTTATTGATTTAAAACATAATTTTACTTTATTGTTTGTAGAAATTTTTCCTACGGCACCGCCAGTATATATTTTATATATTGTCTTGGTTTATAGAAGAAGATTGATTATCCGCTACAGTTTATTCTTCTAGTGTTGAAGACAGTGTTGACTCAACATCGTAGTCAATATTGTCTATTGTTTTAGCATTTAAGTACCAATTCCGGTTCAACTGTTCTAACAAGTTGTATCAGAGCCAGCCACCTAATTTCTGGTGTATGGATTTGGTACTGCTACAATGGACGTCTACTCAAATGTCAACAAACCACCTGTGCTCGATGGGTCCAACTACACTTTGTGGCAAATCAAGATGAGGACATATATCAAGGCTCTTGAAGTCCGTGCTTGGAGATCGGTTGTGGAAAGCTATGTATGGCCTACTAAAGGACTTGAAGAGGATGGAGATATTATGCGTATTCCTGAAGAATGATTCAATCCAGTATCTCTTGAGCTCATATAATGAAAAAGCTTTGAATGCTATCTTTGGTCATGTTGACACACACGTGTTTAAAATTGTTCAAAACTGCACCACTGCTAAACAAGCTTAGGATTTACTTCAATTGCATTGTGAAGGTAATGATAGTGTTAAACAAACTAAACTTCGCATGTTTTGGTGTAAGTTTGAAAATCTAAGAATGGCTGATGATGAAACTATTGAGTCTTACTTTAGCAAACTCATGACTATGTCTAATGATATCCAACAGCTTGGTGATGCTATTTCAAATCAACATTTAATTTCCAAAGCTTTAAGGTCTCTATCTGCTACATTTGACACTAAAGTTACAATTTTTGGAGATACTCAAAACTTGGCTACTCTGGACTTTCATACTTTAATGAACAATCTAAATATTTTTGAGATGAAGGACAATGAAAGAAAAGGTAACAAAACCCGCAGTATGGTTCTTCACTCTAAATTCAATGCCAAAGTAACTAAGCTTGGACGTGTTAGCGGTGATAACTCTGATGATATGTCTGATGATACCTACAACAACCTTGTGTAAAAATTTACTAAACTAAAGTTCAGGATATATGCTAACAAAGGTTCTGCCAGCAAACTGATTAGAAGATTTGAAAAATCTAACTCTAGCCTTAAGCCTAGTCCTGAATAACTTAGCAAAGTTAGATGTTTTGAATGTCAAGGCTGGGGTCATTAGCAAAGTGAATGTTCTAAAACCTGTTGAAAAGGGAAAAAGAATATGCTAGCTTGTCTCAGTGATGATTCAGGTGACGAACAAGAGGACGATGATTCTAATGCTCATACCAAAGCTCTGCTCTCTCTCCTGGAAAATGTTATTGATCAACGTTGTGTCAACAATGACAAGTCCACAATGATGAAGGAAGTCTTCTTTGACTATGATGATTCACAGAACTGTGAAACCCTTTTCTAGACTAACCCTAATGAATCAGTTTCTAATAGTGTTTTGTGTCTGCATGGTTCAATTGACTATTGACTTTGATGCAGATATTCCCTTTAAGAACTTCAACATATGTATGAAGGACTCCTCAAAGAATTTAAGAAACTGAAGAAATTCTCAAAGAAAACAGAAAAGGAGAATGATGGCCTGAACCCCACCATTGTCAAGCTTGAAGTTACTCTCACAAAAAAGGATGTTGAATTCTGTAAGGTAAATGCTGAACTTGACAAAGAAAAGTCTACTTCTAAACTTAATGACATGCTTGATATGGACAATGATGGCACCACTGGTCTTAGGTTACACAGGTAGCTATAGCTCTTCTTTTGAAAAGAAAATTGGGTGTGACATGAACTACAAAATCGATTTAGATAATTCTGAATCTAAAGAAAAAGTTAAACCCCTTTCTGAATTGGTCAATGCACCTGTTCTTGTCAAAGAAAAGAGTAAGAAAGCCTTTGTGTGACAATACAGTCATAAACCCGGTCATAAGAAACCCTACTGCTTTTCCTATCTAAAAGATCTGAAAAAGGGTAATTAAGAAAGTTTCAGTACTGAGCAAAACTCTGATAAGACTATTTCTAAGGAAGTAACTCAAACTCAACCTGTTGAAGCAAGTGAGAAACCCAATGTTGCGCCACCATCCCAATCAACAAGTACTAGAATTGATAATACCAAGGTAAATGTTGAGTCAACATTGAAGTCCTCAGGGGAAGGTACTGAAAAGGTTTGTCTTAATTCTTCTACTGAAAAGGTTTGTCTTAATTCTTCTACTTCTTTTCCTGCTCCTTTGGGTAGTGGTCGTATTACTCATTAAAATCCTAAAAATAAGCATAAGAGAGTTTTGGCTCATAGAGAAAAGATTGTTTGCAATGTTGCTTTTTCTGTTGCTACTTCTCCTAACAATGCAGGAAAATGGTACTTTGATAGTGGATGCTCACGTCAGATGACTGGCAATCCCAAGCATCTAGCAAATTTTGTTTCTCAAAATGGTGGATTAGTGACTTATGGTGGAGGCTACAAAAGCAGAATTCTTGAAAAAGGAACTCTCTTCATTGAAGGATATCCTAACCTTAGAAATGGTCTATTGGTTGAATGCTTAACAACTAATCTTGTGAGCATAAGCCACATGTGTGACGATGACTTAGAGGTTAAATTTGACAAAGTCTCCTGTCTAGTTTACACTTGTGCAGATCAGAAGGTTGTTATGACAGGAACAAGGTCCAGTGATTATTGCTATGTGATGACTGCCTCTCAAAACTGCAATCTTGCAACAAACAATGATGCTGAGATCTGGCATAAGAAGCTTGGACATGTGAATTACATAAATTTGGTGAAGCTCATCAAAACTGGAGTTGTCACTGGAGTGCCAAAACTCACAAACACTGGAAAACATGTTTGTAGAAACTGTCTAAGTGGTAAGCAAACTAGAGTTGTGCATCCATCTATTCAAACTAAAGGATAACAAAGAGGTATATTTAATTACTTTGAACTCTTGCATATGGATCTCATGGGTCCAATTGAAGTTGAAAGTCTTGGAGGTAAATGGTACATCTTTGTCATTGTGGATGATTTTTCTAGATTTACTTGGGTAAACTTTCTAAAAGAAAATTTTGAAACTTTTGATTCTTTCAAGAAATGGCATGCTAGCTTTAGTACTCTCTACTCTACTGTGGTTCAAAGAATTAGATCTGATCATGGTAAGGAATTCGAGAATCAATCATTTGCCAAATTCTGTGATTAAAAGGTATCTCTCATGAATTCTCTGCACCTAAAACACCTTAACAAAATGGAGTAGCTGAAAGAAAGAATAGAACCTTACAAGAAATGTCTTGGGTCATGTTGAGTTCCATGAATTTATCAAAAAGACTATGGGCTGAAGCTGTTAATACTGCATGTCACATAATCAATAGAGTCTATCTTAGACCAGGAACTGGAACTACTCCATATGAGATCTTGAAAGGAAAGAAACCTAATATGAAATACTTTCATGCCTTTGGTTGTACTTTCTATATTCTCAATGATAGAAAACTTCTTGGTAAGTTTGATATCAAAAGTAATAAAGGTATCTTTGTATGATATTCTCTCAATAGCCATGCATTTAGAATTTATAATCCAAGGACCCAAACCATTAAAGAATCTGTTAATATTACCTTTGATGATGCTAAACCATTTTCACAGAAAAGAAATGAGATAGGTACGATACAGGAAGCATGTTCTACTGATGAAAACACAGGTAGTGAACCAGAACGGGAAGCTGAACCTGAGTCCACTATTGCAATTCAAGGAGACAGTGTCAATGTTAACCCAATGCTGACTCAACATCGAGTTCGACATTGCAGACTGAGAACACCATGGATGAAGCTGCTAATGAAGAAGAATCTGAAACAATGTTAGATGAGTCTGAAACTGCTCCTGAACATGAATCTGAACCTCATAGGCACTCTCTAGATAATGTAAGGAGAGATCCCCCACCAAGGATTTGAAGAGATCATCCCAACACTCAAGTGAAAGGACTCTAAGAAGTAAAACCAGAAAAACTACAAGAAAATGGTCAGGTATGCTACACTATGCCAATCTGTAAGTTCTTCTTGCTTTGTCTCTCTTACTGAACCAACGAATGTGAAGGAAGCATTGAAAGATGATTAGTGGATTGAAGCCATGCAAAATGAACTTCACCAATTTAAAACTAACGATGTTTGGACCTTAGTTCCTAGACCCCTCGATATCAATGTCATAGGTACTAAGTGGATTTTCAAAAAATAAAAGTGATGAAAATGGTGTTGCTATCAAGAATAAGGCTAGATTAGTTGCTCAAGGCTATACTCAAGTTTAAGGTGTGAATTTTGATGAAACATTTGCTCCTATTGCTAGACTTGAATCCATTAGACTCCTTTTAGCTATTGCTTGTTGTTTTAAAAATTAAACTTTAACAAATGGTTGTTAAAGGTGCTTTTTTAAATGGATACATTGATAAAGAAGTTTATGTTGAGCAACCTAAAGGTTTTGAAGATCCCAAATATCCTGGTCATGTTTTCAAACTAAGAAAAGCTTTATTTGGTCTCAAACAAGCCCCTCGTGCTTGGTATGCTAGGCTAACTGAATTCCTGGTTGATTTTGGTTTCAAAATAGGAGATTGTGATCAATCTTTGTTTGTCCTAAGAAAAGGAAAAGATATTTGCATAGCTCAGATCTATGTAGATGATATAGTTTTTGGTTTAACTAACACTATCATGGTAGATCAGTTTGTTCAAGCTATGACAGGTTCATTCGAAATGAGTATGATTGGAGAACTAAGTTTCTTCCTTGGGCTTCAAATTTAGCAAAGACAGGATGGTCTGTTTCTATCTCAGGAAAAATATGCTAAGAATCTGATCAAAAAGTTTGGATTGGACAGTGCAAAACCTTGTAGCACTCCTATGGCTACTGCTCTTAAACTCAACAAGATCGGTGTCGAGGATGATGTTGACCCAACATTGTACAGATCAATGATTGGAAGCCTTCTGTACCTCTCTACCACCAGACCAAATATCATGTTCTCAGTTTGTGTTTGTGCCAGGTATCAATCCAATCCTAAAATCACTCACCTGACTGATGTAAAGAGAATTCTCATATTTGTGTCAGGAACTTTTAATTTGGGATTATGGTTTGCATGTGATTCAAACACTAATATAGTGGGATTTAGTGATTCTGATTGTGTTGGTGATCTTGATGATAGGAAATCTACTAGTGGAGATTGTTTTTATCTTGGTTCTAATCTTGTGTCTTGGTATAGCAAGAAACAGAATTGTGTGTCATTCTCTACTGTTGAATCTGAATATGTAGCAACTGAGAGTAGTGTGTTTCAATTCATTTGGTTGAAAAACATGCTACATGATTATGGTCTTGAAAGTAATACCCTCTTGATGTTCTGTGACAACCTTAGTGCCATTCATATATCTAAGAACCCAGTTCAACATTCACGCACAAAACACATTGACATTAAGCATCATTTTCTAAGAGACATGGTCAATAAGCAGGTCATTAACATAGAGCATATAGAAACCACAAAACATCTAGCAGATATCTTTACCAAACCACTGGATAAAGAGAGGTTATTCAGTCTAAGAAGGTCTCTTGGTATTTGCACTCTCTAATTTGCATTGTTAAACTGCAGTGTTGACTTAAACATCACGGTCAACATTGGCAGTCTGTCTTTTAGTGATGTTGTTTTTAATTTGATTTCTATGTGATGTACTCTTTGTGCTCTCGTGTTATTTGTGTATGTTCTCAGTTTGAAGGTTCAAGGTGGTGGTTCTTAGGGTCTGAAAGTCTACTTGAAACCAAGGTGATGATCTATGAAAGACTCATTGATGATGTTTTATGGCTTTTCACTCCTCTGTCTTGATTTGCATGTGATGTTGCCCCCTTTGTTGTGTATGATTGTGGTTGTGAACTGGAATTCCTAGATACAAACTAGTTTTATACTGGGGTGCGTGGGGTTCCGGATGCCCACATTCGGTGTGATTGTTTTCTTGAGGTGGTTTCTATAAAAGTAAGACAGAGAATGTGCATGCATTGGGATACTGGGGTGTATGGAGTTTTGGCTGCATGCATTCAGTCCTATGTGCACATTTGTTATACTAAAAGAGTATGTGATACTGTTAGGGTGTATGGGGCTCGGGTTGCCTACATTCAATGTATGTCCTACTCATTGTGCAATAAACAAAAAAAATAAAAAAAATCACATGCTATTGTTTCATTATATTTACTTTTTGGGGCAATGTTAAGTGCGTTTCATGTTGCATTCTATCCCACTCTATATTGCCTCCAGCATCAGTGGTGTTAATCGGGTCTACATTTGGGGCTTAGTGACTGGCTAACTTACAATAAGAGTGGTCTAATTTTCAGATATTGTCATCACTGTTGGGCCAACATTCTGGTCAACATTGGTTGTACTTGTTGCATATTTGGTGCACTTATCTGAAAATTATTTGTACTTTTTCTCTATGTGATTGTACATGTTTTTTGTTTGGGTTTGAGGGGGAGTCGAAATCCTCTGCATGGGAATGTGCTTTCTTGTTATTGCATAGCTTGGCACTTATTTAGATTGAGATAAATTTGACCTCCATAGAATTTTTCCTTTTATCTCATTATCTTGACTTCACATATTTTTGTCTCACTAACACATTTTTATCATGAATTAACAATTGTGTACAAATCAAATTTGTGCTTTGCTACATACTTGCAGGATTCCTTTTGGCAAATCCCATCCTAGAAAAACATGTGTTGATCATTTTAGCGTGAAACTCAGCCCACTAACCATTAGCTCATTTAACCCCTCTGACTATTCTCCGTGTTTACCCACATCCCCACAAAAAGGTTGTGTTAAAAGTTTCCATACCCATCTTCTTCCCAGCATACAGCGTCCCTTCATCTCCCTTCCAAAAACTTCACTGTTGTTTCTCTCCCGCCCAAACAATTGTCAATATAATCTCTAAACATCTTCAAACAATCATGTCGAACTCACCAAATCAACCTAAAGTGGTTCTCAAAATCTCCAAATCAGTTTATCCTCAACCTCTTTGGGCAGAACCTCCAGAATTTGTGATTCTAATTGAGGAACTAGGTGCAGCGTCTGAATCAGAAACCAAAAACCCTTCACCTGTTCAAACGAAGTCTCCATCTCCAAATCAACCAGAAATTGCTGAGGTCGACTCTGACTTTTCTTCGTCTCACTCAACAAAAGATGTTGTTGAAACTCCTGCCAATGTAGGCCCTAATCTCATGGATGACGATACAAGTCCAATTGGCACTGAAGAAATGTCTCCGGACAACGTTGGTTCCCCTAACAACACTCCACCACCAGCGTCGACTAAGGAACATGAAGAAATTCCACCTGAAGTGGTTAGGGAAACAGGAAATAACGAAGTGAATCAAACTGATGAATCTGAAACTGGGGAAAGTGAGAAAAACATGGAGGAAGAGGAAAATGATGCTGACTCAATCTCTACATACGAGAGTTTACATGTTACTGAAGATGACTTTGTTGGTGAGTATGTCTTAGAAGAAAGCGACTCTGAAAGTGACCAAGTTCCTATGGATATTGACAGTGATGATAAGTCAACATCTCAAGCAGTATCTGGAAACCCTAATGAGGAGGACAGTTCTGAAAGCACATAAGAATATAAGGGTGAGGAATCTTATGAAGACTCTGATGAAGATTCAATGGATGTTGAAGATTCCAATCATCAACATGAAGTGGAGATCCCTGCACCAAATGCTCATGATGTTGATATTAACTCAGATTGGGAAGGAGATGCACATGACTTCTTGTATACTCAGGTAAATGCTAATAAATGCCTATCTCTAGGAAATAGATCAGTAGATATTGAAAGAGTCATTGATGAAGAGTCCTTTAAGGCCTATAATCCGATTGAATTCCTGAAGAGTAAGAATCTCTATTCTGCAGTAACCATGTTTGAACCTTTTATACCTGATGCAATTAGGGAATTCTATGCTCATTTGTCTGTAAATTTTGATAAAGTTGGCTATATGAGAGGTGAGTTGTTCATGATAGATGCTAAGGACATCAATGTTGTACTGCATAGGTATAGAGATGAAGTAGAAACCCCCATTGTTGTAACATATGATGAGATTGCTAGGAAACTTAATCTAGGGAGATTACAAGCATGGCCAACAGATGAAGTAGAAACCCCCATTGTTGTAACATATGATGAGATTGCTAGGGAACTTAATCTAGGGAGATTACAAGCATGGCCAGCTGTAGGGTCTATGGATTTGATATACTGCTCTTCAATGGTGTCTGTCTAAGCAAGAATCTGTCTATATAACTGGCTACCCATATCCAACAACAACAAATTTAGCAAGGAGGCATGAATGTTGCTCTACAGGATCAAAATGGGATATAATGTGAATTTAGGTAAAAGAATTCACCAACACCTTGAAAATTTCAAGAAAAGGGGCTTAAAGGGACATCTCATCCTCAACCTTGTTTGTTCTTCTGAAGCTGCAAAATTTGAGCATCAATGAAAGAGAAGTCCATCACAATGAATTTGAACTGATCTTAGTGAATAGGCAACTATTAGAAACTTCTAATAGAATTTGTAATCTCCCATGGGTAAACCCTGATAGGCCAGTTGATATGGAAGTGCCAGAAGAACCTGCTGCTGTGGAAATACCTGAAGGACATGTTGCTCCTCCAGAAGTGTCTGAGTCTTCAACTGCTAGAACAACTAAAACTCATACTGACAATGTTGTACCTAATATTGTCACTAATGATGGGTCAACATCCCACCCCATTGATGACTTTCTTGTTGCAGGTACTTCAACTGACCAAGACAAGCTGATTATGGATCAAATCAGGATGCTGGAAGCTCAAAATGCTAGTCTGCAAGAACATATTAACAAGAATATGCAGTTTAAGAGTACCTTGGTGATTTTTCTTTCCTCACAAAAAGGGGGATATAAGACCACTTAAAGTTTGATCTTTTTATATTTCAATTGATTATGAACAATGGTCTGTAATATTCTGGATTTTGTTTTGCACTCTCCTTAAGATGCTTGTCTTGAATACTTGTTTGTGGTTTAGGGGGAGCTTATGAATTAAGGGGGAGATTTGAACTGTTCTTGCTTGAAATGTGTGCTTATGATTGCTGCTTAATACTTTCTAATGTTTTGTGATGAAAGACTAAAATTAAGGGGGAGATTGAAAGTGCAAGCTACACTTGATGATAATCTTATCTTTCTTAACAAGTTCAATATTTTTAGTTTTAATGTTGTCCTACATGTGTGTCAACATTAGAGACAATATTGCAGATAACATTGACTTGTTGGAAACTTGGAGTCGAAGAAATCAAGAAGATTAATTCACTGCCGACTCAAGAAAGAATTCAAGAAGAATGCAAGAAGGAAATAATCATTGAAGTATAAAAGATTAAGGAAATTTCCTTCTAAACAAATATTGGAAAAAACAAGTGCAAGGAAGTTGCCTTTAAAGAAATCCTTCTACACTTCGAACAAGAAGACATCGAACACTATATATACAGAAGGAATTCGACTGCAACATTTTACATCTTTCACTGATCATCTCTAAAGATCTTTATTCATTGATAGGTTCTTGTTTTCTGCTAGTCTTTGAGACTCCATCAAGAAGAATTCTCAACTAGAATAGGGCTTTCACTACACTTATTCTAGGGCTAGTTTTGGTGTTTTATCAATCACCTGTGATTGATTTAAAAATCATTTTCATAATTCTACTTTACTATTTGTAGAAATTTTGCCTACGGTACCGCCAGTATATATTTTATATATTTGCTTGGTTTATAGAAGTTGATTATCCAATGCAGTTTATTCTTCTAGTGTTGAAAACAGTGTTGATTCAACATCGTAGTCAACATTGTCTATTGTTTCAACGTTTAAGTACCAATCCTTGTCCAACTGTTCTAACAATAACTATTGGAAATTCAAGATTAAGAGAATAAATCAAGGGACCAAAGTTTGTAATTTGTCTGGAGCTAGTGGCAAAGAATTTAAAAATACAGGGACCGTTGATCAAGGGACGAAAGACTTTGAGACTTAAATAAAGGAGAAATAGTTATTGAGGGATAAAAGGAGAAAGCGCAAAACATTAAAACCGGAACCGACCAATCAGATGGATTGTTGCCAAACGAATAGGCAACTCTCGGACAAACAAGAGTTCGTCCTTCACCTGCAGAAAGAAGACGAAAACCTGCAGCAAAGCACAGTGCAACTCCGACGAATCTGCACCCTCCATTTCAAGATGAACGGCTGGATTATAATCTGGATTGATCCTAGTATATGCATTATAGGCATTCTCTTATTCTGCAGTATTACTTGTCCATTTACATTAAATTTTTCGGTTGTTTATGTAACAGAAATCGTACAAGAAAGATTCTATCTAGACTAGTATAAGTATGAGTGTTTATAGGTTTGATTCACACAACTTGTAACACTTTGTTACTCTGATAATCAATAGAAAGCTCATTCTCTTTGATGTTTCTTGTAATTTTATACATGGTATCTGAGCAAGGATTTCATTGATTTATTATAGTTCTTTTCTTTATCAATTTCACTCTCAGTCTTTCTTTGTTTAACCTTCTGTCATGGCTTTTGATACTCCCATGACTGGTCCTATTACTCCTGCTTCTTTTGGCACTGATAATCCCTTCTCGCCACTTTACCTTCATCATTCAGAAACTGTTGTTTCAGGTGTTATAACACCTTTGCTCTCTAAAAGCAACTACCACACTTGGTCTAGATCTTTCCCTATGTCTCTTAGCATTAGAAACAAAGTAGGTTTTATTGATGGAACTGTTCTAAACCTGTCAATGACACTGAAGAAAAGCTTAAAGCTTGGTCTAGATGCAATACCATTGTCATATCATGGATGATACATTCTGTATCACCAAATATCAAGAGTGCACTATTCTATTGTAAGACAACTACTAAGGGCTGGAATAAACTCAAAATATGCTCAACCTAATGATTTGTGCATTTTTCAATTGCTGCAAGACATTCATAAGGTTGTTCAGGAAAATAGCACTGTCACTGACTACTTCTCTAAGCTCTCTGGCTTATGGGAAGAGTTGGATGACTACTGAACAATACCTTCTTGTGTATGCAAAGAGTGCACTTGTTATATCTCTGAGGCTTTTGAGAATATGCAAAACATTGATAAGATTTTTAAATTTCTTATGGGTTTAAATGATGGTTTTGATATGGTGAGAGGACAGATAATTCTCATGGAACCAAAACCATCACTTGATAAGGCAATCTCTCTTGTCCTACAAGAAGAAGCTCAGAAACTCTCAAAGGAAATTTTTCCTATGCCTGATAATGTTGTGATGGGTGTGAGATTCAAAAGAAAAGACAAAAGATGTCTTGTTTGTCCTAATTGTCCCAACTTAAGCAATCACACATTTGAGAAGCTTTAAAGTGAATGGATTTCCACAATCCAACTCAAAGAAAATGTTTGATGGTCAAGGTTTCAGAGGTGGTTTTAGAGGTAGAGTTGGTAGATTTAACCATGGAGGAAGAACCAATCAATATCATGATAATCATGCAAAGGCAGGCTCAAGCCAAACTGTAAGCCTTACTAATGAGCAGCTCTCTCAACTCATGAACTTTGCTAATTGTAACAATGCCATATCAAATGTTAACCCTAGTCAGTTGAATGGTCCTATGGTGGAAAGTCCAAAACACACTGCTCTTCCTGGAATCACCAATCCAGAACTGAACTATGTTGGTAAGTCTTCTATTAAACAATGCATTTTTAAATAAAAGATCAGGTGGGGTAGTGGATTCAGGTGCTTCTGACCATATTATATGTGATGTTAAGTTATTTACACACAATATTAAGCCAGTTTCAACATTTGTTCAATTGCCTAATTTAACTAAAATTCCCATCTCTCATTCTAAAGATACAAAAATTGCAGAAAATTGCATTTTGAAAGATGTGTTATGTGTGCCTTCCTTCAAGTTAAATTTAATGTCAATTAACAAAGTATGTAGAGACAATACAATTGGCTTCTTATTCACTAATAACACTTGTCAAATTCTGCAGACAAGCTGTTCATTGAGTCCATCTCTGACAAAGATTGGACAGATTGAAGCAAAGAAATGACTCTACTTGTTAGAAGATGTTTTTCAATTACCTAGGCACTAGCCATTTCCTGTCAAAGTGACCAAGATCACAAACATGCATCTGCTGTGAAGGATCACCTGTGGCACTTTAGATTAGGACACCATAGTTCAAGTAGATTAGCTATTCTTCAGGATTTTTATCCTGAAATGAAATGTAATGAGTTCACTTACTGTGATGTTTGTATTCAAGCAAAACAGAAGAAACTCCCTTTCCCTTTGAGTAATAAAAACTCTATTTCTATACTTCAAATTTGGCATTGTGATCTGTGGGGACCATATGCTATATCTAATGGACAACACTACTTCTTAACTATAATAGATAACTATAGTAGATTCACTTGGATTTTCTTGCTTAGGCATAAATCAGAAACTAAAGAAACCTTAAGCAATTCTATCCAGTTTATACAAAATCAAATGCAAAAGAATATTAAAATTATTAGATCAAATAATGGAATGGAGTTTCACATGCCTGATATCATGTAGAAAAATGGTATTTTACATCAAAAGACTTGCTCTTATACTCCACAACAAAACGGAATAGTAGAAAGAAAGCATCAACATCTCTTAAATATAATAAGAGCTCTACTTTTTCAATCAAAATTACCCAAGAAATTCTGAGGAGAAGCAGTACAAACAGCTACACTCTTGATCAATAGAACACCAAGTCCAATTGTGAATAACAAGACACGTTTGAAATGTTATATGAAAAGAAACCAAATTATTCTAATATCAGAATTTTTGGATGTCTTTGTTTCACTTGTACGAAAAATGTGGGAAGAACTAAATTAGATTATAGATCCAATAAATGTATTTTCATAGGATATCCATTAAATGTTAAAGGTTACATAATTTATGACTTGGAAAAGCATACTAGTTTCATTTCAAGAAATGTATATTTATAGAAAATGTATTTCCATATAAAGAGAAAACTTAGAATGATGATATTACCATTCATGCACCAGATTACATAGAAGATGACTGGTTAACTAATCAAAATATGGAACCAATACATGATCATGTAGAAGAAAATAATAATATTTACAATGAAACTTTTGAGTATGCAGAAAATCTTCAAGAAGTAGAAAATGAAAATGAAAACCTTATTAATTTACCTGAACAGGCACCTCCAGCTCAACCTATTATGAGGAGAACAACTAGAGAAATAAAAGTTCCTTCACACTTAGATATTTATCATCATCAAGCTAAAGCTTATTCAATACAGAAAGATAATAAAACTATCAAATATCCAATCTCAGCTTTCTTGGCATATGATAAATTCACTTCTCATTTCAGAGAATACTCTATTAGTTTAGCCTTAACACATGAACTAGAAAGCTATGAGGAAGCCATCAATGAAAAACACTGGAGAGATGCAATACAAAGTGAATTAAAAGCCCTGATAGATAATAATACCTGGACTATAACAAAAAGAACTGCAGACATCAAGCCTATAGGTTGTAGGTTTTGTTTTTTAAAACAAAACTTGATTCAACTGGGAAAATAGATAAATATAAAACAAGATTAGTAGCAAAAGGCTATACACAACAATATGGTTTTGATTATACTGAGACATTTAGTCCAGTTGCAAAACTAACATCAGTTAAAATCTTTCTTGACTTAGTTGCTAAAGAGAATTGGTCTCTTTGACAACTTGATGTCCATAATGCTTTCCTAAATGGAAACTTAACTGAAGATATATACATGAGAATACCACCAGGTCTTTTAATTCGGGGGGGGGGGGGGGGGGGGGGGGAAGATGCAAACAGATTAGTGTGCAAACTGAATAAGTCAATCTATGGCTTAAAACAAGCCTCAAGACAATGGAACTCAAAACTGACAACATATTTGGTTAAGATTGATTTTGTTCAATCTAAAAGTGAATATTATTTATTCACAAAAGGAACTGAACATGATTTTATTGCACTATTGATTTATGTAGATGACATAATCATAGGGAACAAATATTTACAAGAAATAGATGATATTAAAACCAAGCTTTACAGTCAGTTTAAAATCAGATATTTAGGACCATTAAGATACTTTCTTGGACTTGAAATTGCACACAATGAAGAAGGAATGCACATTTCACAGAAGAAATATGTTTCAGAGATTATTCAGACTGCATGCCTTCTTGGTTGTAAGCCTGTTGTCAATCCAATTGAACAAAATGTGAAATTCTCACATAATAGCTCAGCTCTACTTGAAGATCCCACTTTTTATAGGACCTTAATTGGTAAGCTTATATACATTACCATTACAAGGCCTGACATCACTTTTGCAGTTGAAATTTTCAGTCAATCCATGCAAGGATCATCTCAGTGGAGTTTTAAGAGTGATCAACTATGTTAAAAGTGATATTGGTTTGGGAATATTTCTATCAAAAGACAGAAACATAGACATTACTGCATATTGTGACTCTGATTATGCACGTTGTCTAATGACAAGAAGATCAACTTCTGGTTATTGCATTACGATTGGAAACTCTTTAGTGAGTTGGAGATCAAAGAAGCAAGTAATTGTGAGCAGATCTTCAGCTGAAGCTGAATATAGAGTCATGTTATTTACTTGTTGTGAGATAATTTGGATGATTTCATTATTGAAAGACTTCAGAATCATTATCACAAGTCCAGTTAAATTGATGTGTGACAATCAATCAGCAATCTTTCTAACTAAAAATTATGTGTTTCATGAGAGAACAAAACACATTAAGATGGATTTGTCATTTCATTAGAGAGAAAATAATTGATAAGAAGATTAAGGTTCTTTTCATCAAAAGTGAACAACAACTCGCAGCTATCTTTACTAAAGCGGTTCCTTCTGTGAATTTGATTAAATCCATGATCAAGATGAACACTAAAAATCCTTATGTTCCTCTTGATGGGGAATATTGGAAACTCAGGAATAAGAGAATAAATCAAGGGACCAAAGTTTGTAATTTGTCTGGAGCTAGTTGCAAAGAATTTAAAAATACAGGGACCATTGATCAAGGCACGAAAGACTTTGAGACGGAAATAAAGGAGAAAGAGTTATTGAGGGATCAAAGGAGAAAGCGCAAAATTATTAAAGCAGTGTTGGTCCAGATAACGGCAAAGGAAAAGACTAGAGGGGAGGGGGTGAATAGTCTTTTCCAACTTTCGTCGATAAACAGTCTTTGAGAAACTGGGAGGTTTATGATACTTAGATTCAGAGAGCGCAAGACTTTAAGTGATAGATAAACGTGATTGTGCTTAGCAGTAATAATGTGTGTGTGTGTGATGCTGGAAAGTATATAAATAAAGTAAATAACACAGCAGTTTATAGTGGTATCTGGAGGTGGTGTAATCCTGCAACTAATCCACTTGATCTTTCTGAGACTTGGAATTCACTAGAACTAAAAATTGAGTTCACCTTACAATAAATCTTATTCTAAGATCCCTACCTTGGAGCTTTTCCTTGATTTCCCAAACCAAGTACTTCTTGTACTCCACGCCTTGATGGTGTTGGTTATATGTTGATTGTCAGGTAAGCTTCTCTTATAACTTTTTAGCTATGTTTTCAGAGAGTTTGAAGGGATTACACTACTTAATATACTTATTCAGTATATGTTACGTTCTCCTTTATGACCCAAGTAATTGGTATCCGTTATGGAGAATGAGCTTCAGAAAGGTATCTGAATGTTTAACTCTTTCACAAATAACAATCTCTTGTTAAAGGTTCAGGACACTTAGAAGTACTAGTGATTCTTCGAGCTTGTTAGTCACAACAGTAAGCTTGGAGAATGGTAGTATGAATGCTTGAGAGAGTACTTGCTTGATATGTAGATATGAGCGTAGTTCGTGTGTGTATATCTCAGCTTCTAAGTGGTGATATTTATAGATGAATTTGAGAGTCATTCGAATAGTATCCGTTAGACCTTCTCAGAATTCAATCCGTTGATATTTCGAAATAAGTACTCAGAAGTTCCTTTCTCATTTTTCATAGAGGACTATACATTGATCGACTTTTCAGCCGGTGTAATTAATGCACTGTACTATTTCTTGTCATGTAGTCTAAACGGACACATGAGCCTTTCTGAAAGCTAGCATGCTCCATGACTCGATGATGTTATATGTTCAAAGATATGTTGTGTGCAATATTTGCACTATACAATATGATTTCTGAACATAGTCTATCTGAGGAGACTAACCCTTATGTCTTCATGAAACTTGTGCAATCTCCAGTCTTCAAATCTTCGATTAAAATCCATTGCTGGGATACTTTTTCATGGCCTTGTCAAAATATAAAATTACATTCAGAGACCTAATAATCTTATTACAAGTTTAACTAGACTAACATACTAAGTGATTTCCTATTTTATAATGTTCAAGTGAACCAAGAGTACTAGTCACCTTTCTATGCTAAAGATAAGTCATATGGTGATTGATCAAAAATACTAACATATATTCCTAACAAACAGGAATCGACCAATCAGATGCATTGTTGCCAAACGAATTGGCCACTCCGGGCACAAATAAGAGTTCGTCTTTCACCTGCATAAAGAAGTCGAAAACCTGCAGCAAACCACAGTGCAGCTCCTACCAATCTGCACCCTCCATTTCTTGATGAACGGCTGGATTATAATCTTGATTGATCCTAGTATAGGCGTGCTCTTATTCGGCAGTATTACTTGTCCATTTACATTAAATTTTTCGACTATTAGAAAGATGCTATCTAGACTAGTATAAGTATGAGTGTTTGTAGGTTTGATTTACACAACTTGTAACACTTTGCTATTCTGATAATCAATAGAAAGCTCCTTCTCTTTGATGTTTCTTGTAATTTTTTACAATAACATCTATTGTAAGGCCCCGGTCCGGTCTGGACGTCAAGGAATATGCCGAACTTCCAAATACATGGATATATTAAAAATAGTAGTTATACAGACCCCAAATATAAGTCACAAGTCAATAATAAATACACACGTCTAACAAGTAGCAGCGGAGTGCAGTGTCTACAATCAGTCTGTCAGCCTATCTACCCTGATCTTTCCTCGTGCTCTTGTCCTGGGAAAAGGATTATTAAAACAAGAGAGTGTTAGTCATAAGACTCAGTGAGGATAATCAAGCATGCATGGATGCGAGTATGAACACAATCGAGATAGCAAACCACCATGTCATGCTGATCAAGCACATTTAAAAATAGGAAAACTGGAAACACGTAATCACGGTCACGATCTTAGCACATGAAAGGTGCCAGATTTACAGTACTAAATAGTAACTGTCTTAGGCTAGACCAAACTGATCAGGTATTGGTTAAATAACAGGGGGAGTAGCGATCTCCAAAGAGTTGCATTAATGGTGGGCAACGACCCACCGCAACACATAAATAGGACCGTTTGAATAGTCCAACACGTAAACACGAGCCCGAACACTTAGTGCTGCAGGTTGCATAACCCAGCATCAATAACACGATGTCGACAATGTCGGCCACGACGATTTTTCAAATTTTCAGAAAAACAAGTGTGTGGTTGCTTTCAAAATTATTTTTGTGCAATGCAGTTCATGTGGAATATCAGGACACAATCATGACGCAATATCACAAGATAACTGGAATAGCAGAATATCAGGTCAGAATCAAGCTACAATCAGAACTTAGTTCCAACAGATTCAACGTAAATCAAATAATCGCAATTAGTACTCGTGTCGGGTTAATCAGGATCTCATTGCATAGCTGAAGTAGTACTAGACAGATAGAAAAGGAAGCAGAAATAGGTGTTGGAATTTAAGGCGATGATAGGTAACATTTTAACTTTTCCCAGGGCCTGATGCCGAAAGCCAGTCGTCACTCACCTTGGATATCTCGCAAATTATGCAACTTCGTAACTCCTGATAAATAGACAATACTTACTTAATTTCGATACTAAAATAATTTTAAAATTCCCGTAAAATTTCCCCCAACGCAATTATACTTAAGTGACAATAATTTTGACATGAAGACGCTAACGCACTTACTTCCACATAAGAATATAAGACGAACCAACTATATTCAAGGTCAACACAGTATTTATTTTCAGGTTCAGTTTGGGATTAATTTAGAACCTAAAGCTACTGTGCGCGTGCAGATTCATACAAGACCAGAGTTTAAGTGACGTGCATTCTGGTAAAACTGGTGTATTACTTCTAATCTTAACTCTACAAGAATGTAAACATCACACCGAACATTTGCATAACACAAATTTCTCAACTCAATATCGAACATACGTAAACAAGCCAATAACTACTATCCTACTATAAGCAATAAGCTTAAACCGTTCCTTAAAAATAAGTTGTTAAAACACATATCATAGTTCCAGCAACTTTCGTGATAGGTAGTATCACTAAATCAAATTGTCAGCATAACACGAGCATCAACACAGCAAGGCAGGATAAGTAAACCGATTATCATTTCCTAAAATGGTTCCAATTCAATTTTACAACAACTCCTACTATTGTTGTACTCTTTCAATTTCAAACAATCAGGGAGATAAGGAAACTGATAATTTCCAGATTATCCTTATTGTTTAGTCTACTACTTTACTTGGCTTAATCAATAGACGTTACCCAAATATGTTCCAACAGGCACAACAAGAACTTTATAACTAGCAGTATTAGCATTATAATCACGCGTTTACTACATTTAGGTCAAGCCATATGAACCTAAACACTTATAATCTGCTGCATTCTAACATCTTTACCAACATCACACAGACAGGAGTTTGACAATGAAGGGAAGATCGAATTGATCAACACAAGAACAGCTTCACACAACTAATACAACAAGCAATACTGCATTACACTCAATTCCCATTCCCAAAATTAATTAACTTGCGAGCGAGACTAACCGAATGCCGACCGTGAATGGCGACTCAAGTCCGGCAGGGGGGCGGCGCGGTGGTTGGAGGCGCGGTGAAGAGGGGATTCGGGAATGAGATTGAATTGAGATGAGAAGAGGTTGAACTGGGCAAAGGCTACAGTTCGATTTCTTCCGTTCGAGTGGTGTGGTGCGGTCGAAAAGGAGGGATGGAGCCAATCAATTTATAGGCGGAGGTCGGGCATGTTGCCTGACGTGGCACGCTCCTCCGTTCCACAGGTGGCGGCCATGCGGCCGTGGCCCACCTGCGCCCGACACGCCATGGCCACGCATCGATCATGCCGTAGCTAAGGGTCAAATTCGTGGGGCGGTTTGAGAGAAAACGGGGCGGAGGAAATGTCGATGAAGGGCCGAAGGTTTGGACGGGAGGGGGAAATGAATTTGGGGGAAGAAGAAGGCATTTTAAGGGGTATAATGGTCCTTTTACCATTATATACACCTGGCTTCTTCTGAACTCCAAACGGCTCGTAAATAAATTTCGAAAAAATGTGAAATCGATTCCCGGACGATATTCAAGACGAACTAAAGCCATATAAAAATTAAAATAAATATTTTTATTTTATTATTTTTATTATTATTTTATTATCCATTAGTAATTATCTAACGATTTCACTCGGCGTTTAATTTCTAAATTCGACCCAATATTCACGGTCAACATCTTTACTCGTTTTAAGTCAAGAGTCGGTCTCCTGTTCGAAATAACAATATTAATATTTAATTAGTTTCTGTTACGTACCAAATTTGGCGACTCTTACACTCTCCCCCACTTTAAGGAATTTGGTCCTCCAAATTTGACTTCTCCTCACTCACATTATCTAGAGATCGTCTTAGGGATACAAAGGCTTTATTCTCTTCGTTTGAACTAAAGTAGACTCTTTTAAATGGAACTTAGTTGAATTGAACTGTACTGAATGGATCTAAATTGAAACGGTTAAATATTATTTGTAAAAATGCAAGACCATTTGAATCATAATATCCATATTGAGACTCTAGCTCTAAATCAAACTTTAAATTGTTCACAAAATTATAAAAGAGAAACCATTAAAATTACAAGTCAAACCTCAATATCAAAGTAGACTGTGGTTAGCTAGACCAAGTTGCATTATTATTACCGCTTGGGATAGGTACACACCACCTTGACGGTGTAAAGGCTACATCACCTCATAAGTATATATTGAACGAGAAATAAAGGAAATGTGTTGGAAAAGGATTGATGAGAATTGGAAATAATTTCCCACGCAGCCAATGATGACATATACGGGCGAAGGGTCTCAGTCCATGTACATAAATACAATTCACATGATTTCATACATGTATAATTAATCTAATCTGAATTTAAACAATAACAAAAGTTTTAAAGCTATGTATAGTACACTAGTTTATTCCCACGTAAGTAATTTAAAATTGTAACCTAACAGTCCCATGCAGATATATCTCTGTTGTACACCTTAAAAGTATAATCAATTCTAATTATCGCTGGCTATATGACTTCTGTATATAATTAAGAATGTCGTGCAATAATTGAGGTTTCTTTAACTTATATGTGGTTCTCGGATTATTTGAAGACATTTGAGGTTTATATCTCAGATTGAGATAGTTATATTTGAAAATTGTAATTTTAACATTGTTTATTTTGAAATTATGATTAGATTAAAAAAAATAGAGATATTGTATCACATTGTGTTTTAAATATTCTCGTGTATATATACTGTTTATAATAGTAATTTGTAGTAATTCGATTTTAATCCACAATTCAGATTTTACAGACACGGATATACATTGATGAAGACAAATTTTCACTAATTATAAGTAGAACAGTAGATTTAATTTGTAGGCATTTGAAACGTTCGATAATCAAACTTATCTTCACGGTCTTAAAGTCGAATATTAACTTTATAATCCTATGGTGGAAGAAAATGATAGTTAAACCGAAGGGTGGAAAAGCTAGCTAGGAACCATTCACGTTGATAATAATTAAAATAAGCTAATAGTTTAATATATGTAGTTGTCTGTAAAAGTCAATATTAATAGAGATTAAAGTGTAGACTTGCTGCTAGAACTTGCTTGATCAAATAAGCTAGAAGCACTATAACTAACTGGTTTTGAGTTTGAGGTGATGTTAAATTTTATCAGGTTAATTATTGCTTACGAGTCGTGTTTACAAGTCGATTTCAATTTTTATAGAGCTTTAAAATTAAAAGTTTCAAGTAAAGTACGTACCCCGTTAGATTTGAAATTGGTTTAGAAAAGTTTGAGGATTCATTGCGAAGGGTGCATTAGAAATTTGAATATGCCCTGAGGGATTACTATGTACGTATAACGTGACAACGATTTTACACGTGTATAATATATTATTTCTCCCGTTTTATCTTAAACTTTTCACTTTATCATTTTTATTATTTTAATTAAAACTTTTCATGTTTATTTATATTCATTTTTAGCTCAACTTTAATATTAAAATATCCAAACAATAACTTAAAATTATATCTTATGATATTCAGTTATAAATAAAAATATTTTTATTTTATTATTTTATGAAAAAATTACTCGTATTTTATTTTTTAAATTTAAAAAAATATTTAGAAAATTTAGAACGGAACAGACGGAACAAAAGTAATCTGGCTTTAGGCTCGGGAGATAATTTTTTGTGTGATATATGTCAACAAATTGTCTGACTCTTGTTTCTAATTTATGTACTTTCTCATCAGTTATTTAACGTATACATATCTAGTGATCTAGCGAGTTGCCTAGTTCATCGTATAATTTAACTAAAACAGTATTATTTTTAATTGAAAATCACTTTAGTTCAATTCAGTTCAGTTTGATTTAATTATAAATTATATCTTATTCCAGTTCAGTTTAATTCAATTCAGTTCAGTCTAATTCAATTCAATCCAGTTAAATTCAATTAAACCCAGTTTAATAAATCTTAGTTGAAATACACCGTCCAAATTTACAATTGGCGCACATTAGAGTTAAGCTAGATAGGACTCAGAGATCGTAGACCTTGATAAAAGGAATAATTAAGCCCTGCATGTATTATCCCCTAACATGCATAATAATTTGTCTCACGGTGTCTTAATGATAAATGCAGTGTTTAACTCCCTTCCTATATGTTATCTTTCTTTTCTCAAAGTTCCTGTGTGTATCCTTCTCAATTGGGGAGAACTCTTGAATACTTGTCAATCACTATCCCCTAACAGTAGTTTGTCATACTGGTGCAGGTGAAGAGTTAGAACTCACTATTTGAATGAGTGTGTATCAAGGGATCCCTAATGCGGGAGTTTTATATGTTAAACTACTCTCTCATATGTGTGTGTATGTTGTTCATCCGTGGAAGCATTGGTGGAGCTAAAGCACTACCCGTTTGATAGAAATCTAAACATTCTCTACTCGGAAGATTCTTGGCGAATTGATTGCAGCAAGTAATGTATGATATGATTTAGAAAGAACCAATAACGGGATGTTACGAATGAGACTTTGCATCGATGTGAGTGAGGGCATAATGATGGAATTAATCACTTGGGTAACGAAAATTAATAAAAAGTTAGTAAGAAATGGTAATACCGTTACGGGGTCATAGGCCTATCAATCGATGGTATGTTGATAGTAATGATGAGCACCTCTCTTTCATGCTCCCTAATTTCCACACTAATCATCATTATATTTTTGCCAACAATTAATAGACGAATCAACTACTTAGTTCCTTGATCCATCGATCACACTTTTTACTACCATCCACCACCATTCGACCTAGTTTTCTTTCTTGCAACCACTTAACATTATACTACTTCTTGTCATCTTTCTATAATTGCTGTTCTGTTTCCTTCTTTTCGTCATTTCCTCTTGTTACATATGTTACGGGAAAATGACGATGGGTGACGACACAATTAACATATTCCTTTGGTTTTAAATCATTTTTTTAATATCCTTGGAATTG
This sequence comes from Plantago elongata, assembly GCA_036897095.1. Lineage (NCBI taxonomy): Eukaryota > Viridiplantae > Streptophyta > Magnoliopsida > Lamiales > Plantaginaceae > Plantago > Plantago elongata. The sequence continues at coordinate 23,927 of JAYMSP010002071.1, forward strand.
GCACTAATACCAATGAGGTTTGTCTCGCTATTTTGATTATGTTGAGGCGTTATCAGAAGTGTTAATCGCACCGTGCAAGGCCAGCCTGTCAAAAGCTCGCTCTATTGAATTTTTGGGCCGGGCCGGGCCAATTTTTAATGCCGGGCCGGGATTTTTATAAATCTTGTCCCGGCCCGGACCCTATCCCACTTACAAATGTGCCGGGCCGGGCCGGGCCATCCAATATGAATTTCTTTTTTCCTTTTACTGTAGGGCCGTAGAAAAAAGAAATAAAATAATAAGATTTAAAAAATGTGAGGGAACACCAAATAAAGAGAGTTAAATTAATATAAATATGGCAATGATATAATATAACTGGGATTAATATCTATTTTTATTTAAATGTTATTGTGAAAATATTATAAGAATTCTACATAACTAGTGGAACTAATATTAGATGAAGTTACATATTCATTGTTTAATAATTTATATCCATTAAACAAAGTTAATACAAAAATTTACAATACATTTTTTTAAGTAAATATGTTATTATGAATTTATGAATATGAGTAACAAAATATATATTTTATATTTTACTTTTTTCAAATCAAGATTGTAAACCATATAAATATAATGTTAATTTTCAAATAATATGTAATCAATTTTATATAAATATATACATTCAATTAAGTACAGTAGCAGGCCTTCCGGTCCGGTCCGGACTTATACGATCCAGGGCCGGGCCAAGGAATGCATGGCCCCTATGACTCATATAATTTAAATGTACACAAATCGATCCGGGCTAAATATTAAACAGGCCAGGCCGGATCAGTTTTTAAGCGTGTCGGGCTGTTTTGCGACGAACCCACATAATACCTCTAGGTGTCATGATGCCAGATGTCTTGGGTTCAATTCCCGTCGAAACGAATTTATGTTTTAGTGCATGCTAGCCTTGTAATAAATTGATTTGATGAGTAATGAGATTATGTATTAATTGATTTATGAATAATTTGATGTAATATATTGATTAATTTTAATAGTGATATTAAAAAAAATCATAATTGGCACTTATTAATGGTAATGTGAATAATTTTTTCCCTCCCATTACAATCTTTAAATCAATGCCATTCATTTTATTTCGTTTCAATTGGAATTTTTATGTAACGGTAACACTTAAAAATTCAAGTTAAATTTCAATTTTTATGTAATTGTAACACCTAAAAATTCAAGTTAAGTTTTGTAACGTTTAAAGGGATTGAGACGCTATCATACTAACAAGATATGGGTGACCAACTATAAAATATTCCGGTTTGCAAAGGGTGAGGACAAAGTGCGTTGAAAAGAACTCTATCAATTTCTATATTGTAACATGGTATTAAAGACTCTGGCTCATGTAAATTACGTCCAATATAGATTCGAATCTTTACCAAAAAATATTTTTACCCCATATTAAATTTTCATTCTTATAATCTTTTCAAAAAGAGTTTAAAACCGACTGCGAATGCGAGGGACAGTTGAAGTATTAAGCTACATTCATGCATCTATATAAATTTAAGTTTTTAGATGATATAAAATTCTATCAAAATACATATCAATACAGACATATCACTCAAGAGATGTCTATAAGTAATCATATCGGCTTAAAATAATCAGATTTCGTCGATTCATATCATTACATTTTATCTCATAATTTATTCTATATCTTCCAGTCACATTCTTCATTCAACATTACACCTTCTAAGTTATTCTAATTAATTATTATACAATTTATACAATATTAATTACAGTAATTACTTACTATATTGCAGTTGTCTTCATAGGTTTAAGCGTTCCATCATTTTGGAACTTTCACTCTTCCAGACTTGTTGGCCCATTCGATCAATTGTTAAGTGTTTCTTTGCTAAGTGTTTCTTTTGACACCTTTCGTTGTTTCATATACAATTTGATTAGTTAGAGACAAAAAATAATTGTGTTCAAAGGTTGTCCAGTTCAGACCCACACAAAACAATTTATTCGGGTTTGTATATATAGAAAACTTTTGGACATCCAAATGTCATTTGATGACTTTTCAAGATTTTAATTATATTAAATCCTTATATTACACGTGCTGAATTTATATCAAATTCCTCATTTTTGTTTAAATAACTGGAATGTATCTTCTGGGCAAGCAGTCATTATAAAATATATAAAAAATATATAATCATATTATAATATATAAAATGAATATATACCACTTCATATTTCTAAAATTTTCACCAATAAATGATTACTAAATGCATGCATCCATTGGTTGACAGTGCAACAAATTCATGAACTTATAAAGTAGATATGTATTCGTTCAACTTGCATTTGATTTATGTCGGTAAGTTTATTGAATAATCAATCGTATTTATTTCTAAAATAATGTAGGGTATATATACAAAATATAAGAAATTATGTCTAATCTAATTAGGAATTAGAAGAATAAGACTAATTTAACTAGGACTCTAATATATATAGATTTGTCTAATCTAACTAGGATTACATAGTCTATCACACCCCCGCAGTCGAAGCGGGGGGAAGTCTGACACTGAGACTGTAACGAAAATCATCAAAGAGTATGCGCGGAAGTACTTTCGTGAAGATATCTGCTATTTGATAGCGGAAG
>JAYMSP010002072.1:0-26550 GCA_036897095.1 Plantago elongata
TCGAATGATGTCGAAAATTAATATTTTATTGCGGGTTAAATTAGGAGAGAATTTACGGACCTTACATTATGAGTGATATGGATGCACTTAGATAAAGTGACAGATACTCAAATTCTGAGAAGGTGAAAACCATTGTCAAAATTTTGAACCAGAATTGGGAACATACCCAGTATTTCTACTTTAATCATGGAATGCCCCAAATCACTCCAGTGAAACTCTTTTCATATTTAGCCACTATAAGAGAACCCAATGAGGACTGGCTGCAGCTGAAAAGTTGCAGAGTGTGCTCTAGTCACACAAGGTACTTCTGAAAGAAGGATACAAGAGAAGTGTCTGAAGAAAATGCTCCTATGGTGTGTCACATGAAGAAATATGTGAGTCAAGAGATTGAAAGGAGAAAAGCAAAAGAGAAGCTGAAAAAAACATCTCGGTCCAAACTATCATCAGTACAAGAACATCTAAATGAACAACCCTACTCAAAAAGTTGTTAGTACTGAAGTTTCTGAAGATTGGAATGATATATGTTCAGAAACCCGGTCACATCAAACGTGATTGTCCTAATTTTAACAAGCTTAAGATGGGTGACCAAAAGGAGAGAACAACATTAAAAAGAACTCAGAGGGCATTGCTCACTGGAGAGAGAAAGAAGATCCAAATTCAACTTGATGCTCTTGATATTGAGTCAGATTCTGAACATGAGGATTCAGAAGACTCAAAATTATCATCACCAGAATTGTGCGGGATTACTCACGATTTAATCGACTTTGTCAAGAAGAAGAATGACATGTGTGGAGTTGCTGAGATTGTAGGTCTCGACATCTCCAACATTGAAGAATGCCTTATGGCAAATGAGGTAATAACACATCACAATTCTTGTGCTATGAAAGTGATGATGACGACATAAAGGATTTGGAGTTGGTCAAGAGTGAACATGATCTATATGAGAGAGAATTTTTTGTTGATGAGTCAAAGACCAAGATTCTTGCAAAGAAACTCTTGAAAAAGAGATTTCTGATTTGACCCAGGTATTTGTGATTAAGGACGCTAAAATAGCATCTCTGAAATCTCAGATATCGGAGAATGAAAATTCTCATGAGATATCCTTGAATGAGCTAAATGAGACGTTGAAGAAACTTCTTTCTGAAAATGAAGAACTCAGAAAGAAAGAGGTTTCTTTGAAATCATTTGTTAGAGCTACTGACACTCTCACAGAGGTTCAATCTTATTTGAGAGATCCTTCTGAGAAATGATGACTTGGACATTATGCCCAATAAAGTAACTTCACTCGTCTGAAAAAGAGTGATGGAAGGATGACCTTTGTAAAAAGTCAACAGAGAAGTTCCAAAGAAACCTATAGCATTGGTCACTAAGCTAAGGTTCTTGACAAAGGTAAAGTAGTTGCGACCAAACCTTTGAAGGAACAATAAGTCCCAAAGAAACATGTGGAAAAGATTTCTGAAAAGAAACATGACCAAAGTCTGTGGAGGAATATGACTTTGGTATGTCTTTGTTATCGTTTATTGATGATATGGTTGTCTTCTTAAATGTTAACCCTTGCTACAATATATTTTCCAGCTTCTCTTGTACTTCTTGTTTTTTTTTTAAAGGTGGAGATATACTCCATATATTACCAGATGGATGCAAAAGATCCTAGTTAAAGAAGGGATATAATAGGTGCACACAAGTACCTACTACTGCTACTACTATACCTAACTAAATAAACTACAAGCCATTGCATAAAGTTGCAATATGGCCACAAAACGAACTCACGGGGGTTTACATGAGTTTAGATACAACAATATCAGCATGTAGATAAGATTATACATTAATTTCATGCCAAAAAGGCTCCCATAGTTGCTAGATATCTTCATATCAATGAACCGTTGATGGATCCCAATAAGATGAACCTTTAAAGTGCTCTGTTCCTTCCATAGATAAAGAGTCTCCCCATTGAGCAAAAGAATGTATATACATAACGATCGAAAAGTATTATGCACTTGGTAAATTTCAGCTCCACAAAAATCAGCTTGGGAATTAAGACCAATATGTAGTAGGAAGTTGATACTTACTGCCACACTTATCACGAATCTGCCAAATATCAACCTTATACTGCATAACATCTGCAAGAACAACCCAACAAAAGAAACAAACCAGTTCACAAAGATATCAAGCCAGTAGTGTGCAAACAAGATAAGTGAGTGCAGTGTGAAATGAATATGTGAGAGATATTAAAACCAGTGCCAAAATATGTGCAAGGAAATAGAAGAACTTCCCTTCTACTTAACCTTACTAACTCTATTTCCCACAAAAACTGAATGAATGCATAGAAGAGAAATGGTGTTATAATACTCTTCCAAAATATTATACACACCCATGCATCAAATATGCCAATCCCTCCCCAAAATAGCCAAACCCACTCTGCATAATAACCTGAAGCAAAGAAAAGCCAAGATCCAAAAACAGACTGAAGAACTAATAAACTAAACTTGCACTTCAAAAAAGGAATAAATGAAGTTTTTGTTTGTTTTCATGATTACTTTTTGTGGAGGTTTTTCTATTTTTTTACCTCTAAGAATTCTGTTTTTAGGCTGTAATATTTTTTTTTGGCAGTATTTTAGCATCCCTTCCTTTAGTAAGCATAAAAAAATCTACACTAGCACCTATAAACTCAAAGATCAGCTTGCCCTTACATCTCGTACAAAAAAAGCAAGAAATCAACATAACACAAATAACATGCTAAGAACTTCTTCATTACACAATGAGAACCTAAAGTACAAAATACATACCACCAAACCAAAAGATTAGAACCAATATGATAAATTCCAACTAACACACACCACTGAATCCAAGAAATGTAGTTTAGGGGAAGTGATAAATCGGACCAATAGAAGTCCCCCAGCAGGCTAAAGAGAGTGAGGAAAGATAGAACCAAAAAGACCATAAACAAGGCTGCTAATCTCAAGAGTCTTGAGGACTGAGAACTAAAGGGATGAAACTGGAGCTAGGGGAAGGAAGAATATCTTCCTGCACTTAAAGCAAGACATAACATTACCTTTTTCTGATATAAGCCAATCCACTTTTGTCTGAAAAAGTTATCCTTCTTACTGGCAAGGGAGTATCCTCTGGAGTAAAAGTACAACTTGTGAAGTTGGACAAAACCTCACTTGCTAGCCAGCCTGCTGCTCAATTAGCTTCCCTGAAAACATGAGCAAGCTCAGTGAGCAAAAGATTGGTTAGAGATAAAATTCTTTCAGGAATATTACAACATTTCCAATTCCATCTCTGAATTGGTTGTTGAATCAGGAAAAGTGCCACCTTGGAATTAGACTCAATGAGAACATTTGGAAGGTGCAGACTATGACATAACTGAAGGCCGCTCCATATACCATATAGCTCTGCATAAAGAACTGAGGATTGCCCTATATAATTTTGATAACTCTTGATCACTCTTCCATCCTCATCCCTTATAACTCCTCCAACAAATTGTTGCTATGAGTACGAGCTCCATGATTATTAATTTTGACCCAATGCCTAGGAGGTTTTTTCCAATAAACTAGGATTATAGATCTTCCAGGAGGAATAGAAAATCTAATATTCCAAGAGGTTTGGCGGAATGAGATTATTGTAGCAAAGTCAGAATTTTTGCTATAATCATATTTGAAGAAATTGGAACATTATCATACTTGGCTTCATTTATGGAAAGCCAAGAACACCATCCTATCAACATAGGTATGAAGACTCTTATATGACCTATCCCAATATTTGTAGATGGCTGGATCCATTTCCTGAATATTCCTTTACAATCATCAAGATCATTTGTAGGATCCTGAAACCAATGAGAGAACCAGTGTCAAACCTTCTGTATTTCCTTATTATAAATCAGGACATGTTCTAATGTTTCTTCTGGGAAACAACACTGACATTTCGACACAAGAGTGATCCCTCTCTTTTGCAACTCCACCTCCACTGGAATCCATCTATGTAATGCTTTCCACCAAAAAAGGGATATAGTACAGGAAATCTACTACCCCAGCAAAGCTCAAGAGATATAATAAGTGGAGCTCTGCTTCTTACCGATTCCCAAGCTCTACTTGTCAGAAATTCACCATTAGAAGATAGCTTCCAAATAGGACCTGCTCTGTTTTCTCTAGAAATTTCATAATTGAGAAAAATATATGTAGCTATACTGATGTTCAGATTGCTAGATAATTTCCCCCAATCCCAAGTTACCTCCCCCATCATGTCTTGTAGTAAAGTATTTTCTTCCAGAATTGTTATGTCCATCTGCTCCAGTACACCTGTTTCATGCCATTCATCATACTAGAAAAAGCAATTACCTGCTCCCATTCTCCAATAACAGTTTTGATGAGCTATCTCTTTAAATTCTAAGATCATTTTTCACAATCTAGAGTCAGACTGCTTAGCTACAATGACTCTAGGATATGTGCCTTTACAATATTTCTAAAACATAGCTTTAGCCCACAGGGAAGACCGAGATCTGAATCTAAACCATAATTTGATGTCAAAAGCTATACACATATCATGTACTTTCCTTATACCTAGTCCTCCTTCCTAAATAGGAACACATAGGGGGCTCCATTTTGACCAATGCAATTTCCTACCACCTTCTTGATTAGAACCCCAAAAGAATCTAGAAATGATTTTATCTATTTCTTTTAAGACTACCACAGGAGGATGCAGTATATAGAAAGGCATAGAGCAAAGTACACTCTTGATTAACACCCATCTCCCCCCTTGAGATAGCATTTCTAGGTTCCAACTTAAAATTTACCTCTGATTTTGTCTAGAAGAGGCTGAAATAAAGATATCTTCTTGTGGCCTATTGTTATAGGTGCCCCCAAGTAAACAAAAGGTAACTCTTAAGGAGTAAAACAAGTGAGATGTTGCACCATCTCACAGTTACAATGTTTCCCAATATATATATTAATCTTCTCAAAGATGATTTTTTTAACCTGAAACTCCTTCATATTTCTTCAAAAATGCCATCACCATTCTAATACCAAGTTTCAGACCCTTGCAAAATACTATAACATCATCTACATATGCGAAATGGATAATAGCCAAGCCTCTTTTAGTATCATAATACAGTTCCTGATTATCCTGAAATAATTGATTTAAACCTCTTGACAAAATTCAACAGCTAATATGAAGAGGGCTAGAAAAAGAGGATCCCCCTATCTCATTCCATGCTTGTATTTGAAAAATCCACACACCTCTCCATTAACCGTCAAGCTAAAATGATTGTTCTGCACTGTCACCATAATAAAGTTTATCCACTCATCTGCAAAACCAAAGGCTGCCAGCATATTCTTCAAAAATTCCCAATCTAGCCTATTATAGGCTTTCATCATATCCATCTTCATGATAACATTACCTCCTCTATTTTTTTGATGTATGGACTGAGCCAATTCTTGAGCAAGAAGTATTATCATTAATCAACCTACCCTTAACAAAACCACTCTAGTTTTTAGAAATAACCTGAGGTAATTAATCAACTTTGTAAAAAATTTGTGAGTATTATTACACAAGCTTATTGGTCTATAGTCTGGACCAACCTACATGATTGACTTTCTTGGCAATAAGACCCAATGTAGTAGCAGTGATGCCTACTGGTAAAAATGCCCCATTAAATAAATCCAAAACTGCTTCATGACGATCTGCCTTGATAATATCCCAATCCCCTGAAAAAATCTTGCAGAGAAACCATCAGGTCCTGCAGAGGCACCTATTTTCAGGTCAAACACCACCTTCCTTATTTCTTCCAACTTAGGTGCATCTCACAGGTGAGAATTTAATAGGGGAGTCATGATATGAGAAATGTGCTACAAATCAGGTTCATCTAGAGGAGGAAGAGGATCAGCAAGTAAAGATGTAAAATATCTGACTGCTGAATCCTTAATGCCTTGTTGATCTGATATAAAAACTCCCTGATCTGAGATATCATTTATCCTAGCTTTCCTTTTCCATCTCTTAACCATAGCATGGAATAATTTTTTTTTTATCACCATCTATTCTACAGTTAGGTTTGGCTATTTGCTTCTAGTAAGCTTCTTCCATCTCTAAGATCTGTTGAAACTGAACGGGTGCCTCTCAAACTGCAGCTTTAGTGCTAGAAGATGGATTGTTGTTCCATGCCAGTTATGCAAGCTTGTACTACCAATTCCTAAAGCTTCACCTTCTCAAAAATATTACCAAACACATGCCTATTCCAATACCTCAAATGTTGTTTCAGTCTTTTTAATTTTTCCCAATGTTTTTTAACACCACTATGCATAGAAGGCATGTTCCAATTCAAAGATATACTACTCAAGCAACCTGGGTGATGCAGCCACATATCATGGAAGTAAAATGTGCTTTTAGGTGCTATGGCTATGAAGTTCGCTCAATATTAAAGGACGATGATCAGAGCATCTTCTAATAGCATGTATTACTTTATTGTCTCCAAACAAATCCAACCATTTCTTATTCACAAATATCGTGTCTAGTCTTTGTTTAACCTCCCTCCATTCCCATGTAAATGGTAGCCCCTCAAAACCTAAATCAATCAATCATGTGTACTGAATATAGTTACCAAATCTCTCATCCCATTTGCATCAGGAAGAGCACCTCCATGTCTTTCACTGGCCTCTACTATGATATTGAAGTCTCCTCCCACTAATAATGGCATACTCCCATCTGCTAATCTAGAAAGTTGACTCCATAATTCCATCCTATCTCTTCTATTGCATTTAGCTTAAACTATAGTGTTCAAAAATGGTTCTGGGATCAACAGAGATGTCATCGTACAATGTGGATATTGACAATGATCCTCCAAATTTTCTACTTGATAATTTGTAGTGGAAAATAACCAGATTTTGTTACTACAATTTGCAACCACACTATTCATCTTAAACATCCTTAAATACTTAAATTCTTCCAGTACCATAAAAGGTTCTAACACTGCAAAAAATCCAACTTCTCCACATTGTTGTAATACCATAATTGATGTTGAGATGCTTTGTTCCCAAAACCCCTAATATTCAAAATCAGAGACTTCATTAATGATTGTTGGAGGAGCCCTTTCCATTCTTCTTTTGTTAGTAGCATATCTGACTTGAGCTTGAGATAATGAAAATCCTTTTTTGCTCCTTGTAACTATAGAAGGAGAAGGGACTGTTGTACAGGATGCCAACTGAAAGACGTTGACTAGAACATGATCTAATAAAATGAGAGGAGACTCCAAAGTAACCATCCTTATACCTTCTTGAGAACTAATACCATCATTACCTTCTTCACTACTAACCTCCTCATTGAAATCATTAATACCATCCGAGTTGAGAGGAAGATTAGATAGTAGGCTTGCTGATTTACTCCTATTCCCCCAATCCATTGATAGGTTCAAATTCAAGTATAGGCAAAATATTCTGCTGCAATGGTACGACCATAGTTTCCTCTTCTCTAACAACCTCTTCCAAAGATCCATTACCTTCAGTACTATGACCATACAAACCTTGACATTCAATTGGAGTTTCAATAATGAAATCATCCTCCCCCTCAAACACCTCTAAATTCTGACAATCCTCATCTTTTTCTAACAGCTCATTAGTTGGTAATCCAGGATCCTGAACTACCTCCTTGTCCTTGTCTAAAGCAACAATAGTAGAATGGTTAAACTATTGATCCTCTTGTTCCAAATTAATCAATGGCTGGAAAAAGTTACCCCTCTCTTGCCCTGCATCTCTGCCAACTGCTACCTCACTAGCACCTCTATGCAATCTCTGGTGACCTACTCCACCTCCCTTAAAGTCGGAAGTTCTACCTCCAAAATTACCTCTGAAATTCCCTCCATAGTAATTGCCCCTACCTCTAAAACCACCTCTAAAACCATTAGCTTGCCATTGATATTGATTCCTTCTAACGACTGGTTGAAATTCTTCCCTTCTAGACTGTTCATGAGCTACATTTTTTCCAAGCCTAACCTCGTGCACAGTATTCTCAACCCCATTAGATACCTTGTCCACCTTCTCTTCTTCATTATAGAGGGCCTCTAGCAGGTCCTCATCCGATTACTCTACAACCAAACAATGACTTTCTAAATGACCGAGTTTCATACAATTATTACAGTAGAATGGCACCTTATCATATACCACCCCTTATCATATACCACCTTCACTGCAACTCCTTTACCCATTATATCCGACCATATATGCTTTGGTAGAGACTTAGATACATCCACTTCTACAAACACATTAGCCTGCGACAACTTACTCCTATTTGCAGTATATCCATCCACTTTAATAGGTTTGACTAAGAGACTTACAATCTCAAATAAAGCCTCTTTGTCAAACAGAAAAATTGGAAGTTTCTCAAAAGATATCCAAATCGGTATAATAGGTGATTCTGCCTCAAGAGAAAATATTGAAGTCCATTTGAAAAACCTAACGTGCATTCCTTCAATTTCCGGATTTTCCAGTAACCATAGCAGATTATAATCCTCTTCCAAACTAAGACAGATTGCCACGTTACGCTTATCCATAAAGCTAACTATAAAACCAGCTTTAAGTTTGCCCACAATAGTCCTACCAAAAGTCTTGGCAAGAGACTGTACCTCCAATTTCGAGAAAGAAATGGTAGGCATACCTTTGAAATCTGATCTCTGCTTCCCTTGACCACTTTCCTGCCTGTATCCATCTTCCCAAAAGAGAAGTCCAAAGCTAGAATAGGATTTGCTCCCAAGTTCTTTTTCGATGCTACATTCACCACTGATGCAAAAGTAGAGGCTTGTGCTATCTTACTCTGCTCCAATTCAATACCATTATCCAATGACCCACCATCTTGACGATTATTCTATAATACCAGATTTTAATCCTCCGCATTCACACTGTTAACCATAGGTAATAGCAGTAACGAGGTGTTACTACTAGGAGTAAAATAGGCCGAAGCTAAATAGCAGTCAGTGGCTGGCTGCTGGAATGACTGATAGGGTATTGTCAACTAGAACGTAAACCGAGAGAGAATAATTTTTAGAGAGAAGATTTATTTATTACACCCTTCTCTGTCTCCTCTTACTCTTAATGCAAAAGCACTTCCTTGTCATTCAATGTTTCTTTTGTTAACTCCTCTTACAATTATCAATCAGATTCAATTTCTATGCCCAATCACAATGTGTTACTTCTTTATTGCCTACTAGTTATCTTTTGATTGTAATTTCTCTTTGTTCTTATGATGAGGTGGCTTTGATTGTTATTCTCAAATATTGTAGAATATATGTGAAGAGGAGCATGTGCCTTATGTTCCTCCGAAGCACGTTTGATGGACGTCTATGATGTTCCACCTTGTGACCAAACAACTACGGGGAAATGACTCTGAATCATCAAACAAGCACGTTTGATACATTGCATGATCAATATATGATGTACCATTATAGAAAATCGTGAATTTTGTTGTAGCTTGCGGTGAACGTGTATCTGCTTTCTTTACCGTTATTGTTTGATGATTCAGAGTCATTTCAACTACTTTTTGCATCCCAATAAGACGATATTGTGATGAAAATAAAGTGATTCTTCCAAGAACGATCAGTTGCATATGTACAAACACCTCTACTAGATGCTAAAATTTATATCATCACCGTGTATAATTAATATGTCCTTGGTTAGCCTCAGAGACCTCACTTCTTTTGCAACGCTAACATGCCGAAGAAAGCTAGAGCTCGACATCCTGCACCAGCTGCCATGAGCAAGGATATACAGAGGTTCCAGTGATGTAGATTATAACCAGTTTTCAGAAGTGCACCACATCGTTGTATTAACCATACACCGTAGTATCTGCAAGTAGAATTGATTTACAGTTTTATCTTCCAGATATGCATTACGGAATTGGTTTAACAGAAAAAAATCACTTTACCTCTTTGCATTCGAAATGATAAATGCTTCTAATGCCCAACTCGGATAGCACAAGTTCATCATGATTCTAACAAACTGGTTGTCTTTAGGTTGAGTCGAAAGAAGAGTCAGAACCACAGGCAAAAGTACAGAGCACTGCAATGTACAAACACCAGGTCAAGAATCTTTTATAAAAAATGCCAAGTAGTTTCTGTTGAGTGCAGATGCTTACCAATTGAGAGGGACCGGGTTCAAGGAAAATTGCCAATACATATGCTATACCAGTCACGCAGTAAACGAGACATAGCAAAACAATGTAGTTGTCTAAGAAAGACGACCTTGGACTGCTGAAGAAGTAAAACATGGAGAGATACACAAGCGGCTTAATAAGCGTATTGAAATGGTCTATCGTGTCTTTCGCAACGAAATGGGCTAGGCTGCTGATGCCCGAAGCACGTTCTCTCCGGAATTGTAGCTTGTCCAGAGCAAATGTTCTCAAAGCCGCGATTTTGCAAAGCAATGCTGAGCAAAAAAAGTACATTAGATACAAGATTATGTCCTATATTACTGAAACAATCAAGATTATGATGAAGTTAGTAATTTTCAAGTTCACTCACAAGTAGCTATGATGGTGTATGTATAACCAGGTGCACCAAAGTTATCGTCGCTTCCTTTAGTCATCAATCCTAAACAAGCACCTGCTAGCAACAATATAATGTAGTCGATAGATTGAATTCTAGCTTCCCTGAGTCGCTGCTTGGACATTCTGCGATCAGCATGGGCGTACAATAGCTCAGAAACATACTCAATAGACCAGTAAGCAATAAACATGCTTCAAGAATGAATTAGGCCAATATTCACCTGCCAAGAAAGTGTATGTACTGCATAAGAATGGACGGATTTTTTCTTCCAGACAAGTCCTTTGGATTGAACTTATTTTGAATCACATCACAACAACCTTCAAAATTATATTTTATAGTTTGCCAGTATTCGCCACAAAAGGATAACTGATCGGGTTCAGGAACTGCATTGTGCTCTTGACTTCTTGAATCAATGATTATTTCAGGTGTATCATGCCCAGGATTCTGCATGTCTTGAGGTACAACATAACCTTTGTGCTGCATCCATCTCAGAGGTAGCTCTTCGTGACTAACATCCGAGCTTGTACATGGTTTGACTATCTCTTCCAGAACATCTATAAAATAATCGGGTGGATTAATTCGTTCAGGGACATTTATGCCATGATTTGCAAAGTATTCTTCTACATCCGTAACTGGTCCATGGTAGGCTGTACGGCCTTCTTTTGCTAGAAGTATCAAATCATCGAACATTTTGAACAAGGAGTAGCTGTAAAAGAAGGCCAAATCCTCAGCTTCTACTCCAAATTTATCAAGCAATAGGTAGAAGTTCGAGTTTTATTACCTTGGCTGGTGAACGACCATGCAGATATTTACGCCCTCAATGGCCTCACGTCTGAGTGCTCTCAAAAGAAGTTGTGAAGACGAGCTGTCCAATCCAGAGGTCGGTTCATCTAAGAATAGAAGTGATGGTTCCATTACCAGCTCTAGACCCACATTTACACGTTTACGTTGACCTCCAGAGATACCTCGGTTCTCCACAGTACCAACTAAGGAGGATCGTACTGGATGCAATCCAAGAGACTCAATGACTCTTTCAACTACAAGCACCTTATCTGCTTTCGGTAAATCTGCAGAAAGTCTTCAAACATATAGGGCATAATTGGCTCATTGTCATAACTTGGAAAAAAAAAAACTATTGTGGATAAACCACACAATTTTAGCATATACAGATGTGTACCTGCAATCAGCGCTAAACCATATATTCTCCTCCACAGTTAAATTTCCATGCACAACATCATCCTGTGGCACGAATCCAACAATCTTTTTGTACGAGCGAATGGACTCCACCTTTCCGTTTACAAAAATTTTGCCAGACATAGAGCATCCTACCGTTTTACCAGCCAGAGCCGACAATAGAGTTGTTTTACCAGCCCCTGAAGGGCCCATGACAGCAGTTATTCGACCAGGCATGATTTTCCCAGTGACTGACCTTAAAAGGTGCTTCTTTTTATCCTTCAATGTAACCGTAAGGTCTCTGAAAGATATCTCAATCAGAGGTCTTCTCTTAATCTCATTCTTCACCATTTTTGCAATCATTTCAGAGAATGTCATATCTTTGTTTTGCTGCTGTTGTGCTTTCTCCTTTTCTAGTTGAGAATATGCATACTTGAAAATTTGTGTATCCGTACGAACATGTTTTGCCTTTTTCTCGTTAACCTCCTTATTTATTGTTATTATATCAACACCTTCTAAATTGGCACTGAGTTCTTCCATATCCTGAAATAAAGGATCACTAACTTCTACTTGTTTCGGTCCTGATGTGGCATCATTTTGATGCTCCACTGGTACAATTACATTTGTCCGTGAAAATGATACTTGAGATTGCAACTCGATTGCTCGTTTTCTTAAAGCATTCTTTGCAGCTATCCATCTTTCCTTTGCAGCTTGTGCATTCTCCTTCACACTTTTCACTGCATTTTCCCTTGATCTAGCGTATCTCCTTTCCTTTATTGTCATCACTCGCCCGTAACAATTGTAACATACAAACAGGAGGAAACTGATGCCAAACTGAAACAACAAGATAAACGAAGCTTTATTTGGCTATAACACTAGCTGGAACACTCAGAGCAATATCTGCAGGGATAAAACTTTATAAGAACTTACAATAAGCATCAATCCATATTGAGTTATATTCTGCCTTGCTGAGTTGGAGCCACATGAAGTTAAGCTAAAGCATCCTGCATGGTTATGATCTTAATTAATTAGACACATGAACTACACGAAAACATAATCAGAAAAAAAGATGCAAATTCACTAAATTAAGGACGAACAAATATGCAACTTAGTCACTTACGTGTTTCAGCCGTAGAGCCTCTACGACAGTAATGTCTGCATATCGAGAAAATGTGTAAAATCCAAAAATCATTATAACATGACCCATTCAATCGGAAGGATTTCACCTTTCATATCACATATTCGACTCTATGCTAATATTTATGTAGCTTAGAGCTATATATTATCTGACAATGGTACAGTTTTTATCAACATTTCTTTGCTATAATAATGTATTTGAACCTTGACATTGCCATTCTGACTTAAAGAAATGGATAGAATCATGATAAGTACCCATTGCCACAAGGAATTTCTTGTGTGGTCGTTGGACAGTATGATCCAGCAGAACAAAACATCGATCCACCTCTACCAACATCCGCCCAGATGTTAGCTCCTCCACAAGTGTGGCTCGGTTTTCCAGGTGGTATCTTATAAAGGTACCTGCAAATCTGTCAAATGAGTATACAACAAATCTAGCACATACAAACAAATTCCTTCATTAGTTCGGTAAGTTAAACTTACGGGTAGCATAAGCCCGTAGAGGGATTGAACGTTGCTAATGGACAATAAGAACCCAGTGGACATGCTGCACGAGTAAAAAAGAAACCAATTTATCAGACATTCATTCTTAATTGTCTTACAACGTCAATCTACTCAAAACAAGAGTATTATATATTTCATATTTGAGTGGTACTAAAATGGTTTTTAACTTTCCTTTTTTAACGTTACGTTAAGAACTTTCTGATCAATAAATAAAAGGTTTTTATCCCACTAACTAATTCTTTTATTATATCTATTTCCTACTCCATCGTCATTTTATTCGATCTCTCTTACTTATCATCCACTTACAACTTTTCCAGCATAATATTCCACACAAATAATTATTTTATTATTTTTCCTTAAAACTAGATAAAGTAACTTCTTAGAAAGTTGTTAATGGACCGGAGAGAGTAGTAATATCGGACTACCGGGCCAAAAGTAAGGAAAAGAGAAGCTGGAGGACTGAATGGCGAAAAGTTGTTTGTATTATAGTTGCTATTTCACTTATGCAGGTACTTTCACACGTTATATCCTCAAATAAATTATCCCCCTTTCAGCCCTAGGATGTACATTATCCTTAATATGATGTACATAGTTGTAATGAGGCAGTTAAACTATATATTACATCAGCATTTAGCATGTGCAACGATTGCGAAAAAGGTAATTAGCATGTGCAAATCGTAAAAATAGCAACTTACGTATCATGCAAGTGAGGCCTTGAGGACAGAAAAATCCCTCACAACAAGACTGGCAATGAGATGTTCGACTTGGAATATCACTTGACTCCTTGAAATCAATAGGTTGGATTGAGCCTGTACTGCAGGCCCATCCCGGCTCACAACCTGAAATCCATGAGCTATAGTTGCAGTTCTGGTTTGGCTGGAGAAATGAGGATGGAGCTATGAAGTTGGAGAAGTAAAATTTCAACTCCGTCGCGGTACATATTCTTTGTGCCAGATCGCCTGTTAAAAACCAAAAGTGAATTTTGTGACAACCAAAAATACAAAAGAAAATGAACTCCTAAAATGATGCATTTATACTTCTCAACGTTATATTATCTTAAGTTGAATTTAATCTAAAGTGATGTTTTGTTAGGAGAGCAAATATAAATTTCCTTGTTTTATAACTTAATTTATTTAATTGGATGGAATATTTACGTAGATTTGGTTTGAATTGGAAGAGTAATTAATACCACAATTATTTATTAGTGATGGCGTTGAACTTTATTAAACTTTATTTAAGATCATGCATCCAGTCAAGAAATTCCCCCACGTCATACAAAATGATATTTTACTACACATCACACATAATTGCTAGGTAAATTTGTTTCTTAATTTTTTCTTTTTGTATTTGACTTGAATGTTTCATGCATCTTGTCACGTATACTAGTATTGATTCAATCTTAATCACAACTTGAATTAAATCATTTTCAGTAAGAATGATGAAATTTCATTGATGTAACCCATGAAACTCAATCGCCAATCCTCCTCCACATACCCGTAGACTTTTCGTTAATCAAATCATGTTACAAACTAAAACAGCTAATTATGTAACTTAATTAATTCTGGACCAAGGCAATGTATTTACAATTCTTTTTGCAAGATCAGCTTATAAACTAGTTAGTATAATACATAAGAAATATTCTTTTTTTTCTAAACGACAAACATGATTCGAACCCGACTATATTGATTGGAGGAGAAGCGTCTTATCAATTACTACATTTCGTCGTCTAATACCTAAGAAACTAATTTATAATCTTAAGTAGTTGATAATTAAATTGATATACTTAATGGAGGCTAATTAATTTTTATTAGCTCATTGACTAATTAATAGTTGATTTGCTAAATACAAACATAAAATTAAATCAACAAGTTTATATGTTACTATCTACTGCAGTCATTCAGTAGACTTAAAAAAGCCATTAATCTTAGTACTTTATGCAGCTCTATTTAGCAAAACTATTCATAGCTTCAAGTTATGAGAGATGATTACTTAATTAGATTGTATTATCAAAGAGTGACTACATTTCAAAGTTGCCGATCGAAAGTGACATGGAAGTTGAAACTTGAAGAATTTAAAACATAAACTATAACAAGAACACAGTTGTTGGAAATTTCAGAAGATATATACATGTACATACCTTGCGTAGTGGTGATACATTTAGATAAGAAATCCAAGTTACCCGAAAAATTAAAGGATCTGTTCCAATCATCTTCCCTGAAATTTTATACCATCCCAAAATTAATTAATCATATATAAAAATGTTGTGTCAGTTGTATATCTATGAAATGCTTCCCTTAAAAAAATTTATATAAGTGTTTTGATTAGAAATGTTTCCATGCATATATACACATATACTACCCAGATCAGAGTGATTTGCAAAATCTTCATAAGTTAATACTCTGAGAAACTAGACTCAGGATGGTCTAGTTTTAAGCTTCTTGATGTTGAACTTTATCTGTTGGTTCTGGTTACTATGTAATTGAAATTGGAAATGAAATGTTATAACATTTGAAAATTATAATATCTACAATTTTAATATGAGAAACTCTCCTGAGAGTCTGAAAAATTCTGAGAGTTTCATACAAAACGATTCAGCCGCACAATTAATATACAATAATACACAATTTGTAAATACACAAAAATCTATAATTTATATACAATACTATATATGAAGCTTCATTGCAGGATTTTCAAAACTCTCACAAAAATTTAGACTTTCAAATTTTTTTATATATTAATAAAGCTTACACACTATATATGAAGCTTCATTGCAGGACTTTCAAAATTCTCACAAAAGTTTAGACTTTCAAATTTTTTTGTATTTAATAAAGTTTACACACTATATATGAAGCTTCATTGCAGGATTTTCAAAACTCTCACAAAAATTTATACTTTCAAATTTTTTTTATATATTAATAAAGCGTACACACTATATATGAAGCTTCATTTTACAATAACAATAATATAATTAATTTCTATTTTCTAACATGCTTTCTGTTAAAAAGGAGAAAAATGAAAAGAAGAGGAGATCGATTAATAATTATATATACATATATACTGCACATGATATCATGTGATGTAGAATTAAAAATGCTTAAGAAACACGCATTTTAATTAATTGCATGTTGAAGAGAAAATATGAAAGCATGCAATGAATTAATTATGAACATGTTCTTACGGGTCCGTAATACAGAAGCTGGCTCGTTCGGCAATTTGCCTATGTATAAGATCATGAGTTGCTCCGGTGAGACGTCCATAGACAAACTCCGTGAACCGGCTCATAACCATCGAATCCTGAAGCTGAGAAGCGTTGATTGTACTTGTAATGTTGTAGTCGTCGAAAAAAACTTGTTGGCTTTGAACTAAAATGATGATCATCATGAGTAGTAGCATGAGAAAGAGACATGCAGATTTCGACATTTTTGAGATAATCTCACTAATCGGTGATCGATCGATAACTTTATCCTTGATCGTTGTTCTCTGGCCTTTAATGCATCTGTAGCGTTGACGAACAAGTAGAAGAAGAAGAAGTGTTCAAGAATGTTGTTGGTGTAGTAGTGTTACAAATGGGATCATAAGGCAAATGGAAATTGACTTGGGATATATATAAATATTTGCAATAGAATTTAATTATGCTTTATTTAACCGGCTGTTTTAAAGTCTATTTTTAGATCATTGTAAATTTATATACTTCTTTTTCTTTTCTTTAACTCCTTAGGCATTACTCAACAGTCCCCAACTAAATTTCTTATAATTCAGCTAGAAATAAACTGGAAATTTTTATAAAATATATCGTAGAATGAGACACATCCAATTTATATATTACATAATGATTATATATTTTATGTATACTTCATAATGAATATTTGTCCAGAAGATATACTACGACCATTTTTTTGCTCTGATTTGTAATTTATTACACGCACTTTGAGTATTTCACGCGCTCGACACAATCTCTATGTATTTTTCAAAATTCCTTTACTTTTTTTATTTTTCTTTTAAAATAACTTTCGAGATTGAATCACGAACTCACATATATCGATCACGTGAAATAATCGCGGTGCGTGAGGTACTTTCAACGTATGAGTACCGCATGCACGCGTGTAATAAATCAACAAATACAAGTAAAAAAATGACCGGAGTATACCGTCTCAAGAAGTAACCATTGTAAAGTATACGAAAAATACATAACTATTATATAGTATATATAAAATCGATGTGTCTCACTCTGTAATATATATTTTTATAAAAATATTACTTTCAACCGCCAAATATAATTAATTTACTTGATAAAAAACTATTCTACATTCGTTGAATAATAGACAATATTAATTTTACGTATAATATATATTTTGGATTTTGCAATTAAATGCACATGTTTTTCATCTTTTATTTATTATAATTGCTTTATGGAGTAGTTTTCAGTTAAAATTATTCGTCAATATTAATATATGAGATAAGATGAATATGAATAGATTATAAGATATTGAAATATAATATGAGAGATTTAATGAAAATACGATATTGTATGTTATTAATTTAAAATATGAGAAGTTGAAGTTTGGGTTGAGAATGGGGGAGTTTGTACTTGAGTATACAATTATTACTTAGTACAAGATGATCATATAGAATACGAATATAGATTAAGGAATTGTTACTTGTTAAGCAGAAGTCTTGGGGCATGCATTGGAAGCACAATAGGGTTGACCCAGAAATTGAAAACAATATTTCAATTAATTTTATAAGAATATAAATATTGACTAGTATGTTTAATTTTGTCTCGAGACGTAGCCAACCTATGGATGCGTCTGCCCTAAATTCAATGAATCTTATCTTCGAACTAGTACAGGATTACCTAATGGTAATATTACAAGTGGTTTGATGCGGATCTTCAAATGATTTAGGTACTTTATCATCGTTATCGTGTTTGCACGTACCCAGATACTATTCAAAATCGATCACTGAGTCTTGATGGTTGATAGACGTGTATACTAAATTAACACGTACAAAAGTGCAGATTTCAGTACAACAGACACTGCAAAGATTACAGGTGACTCGTATCCTAGTATGAAACAGGACATTATTTATTTCGCTCTATTGGAATGAAACTTGTCATGGTGGAGTGAAACTTTATACAGGTGGTGAAGATTTAGTTCATTGTTTTTTATACCCGTGGCATATTTTGGTCTTGTGAATTGCTCTTGGGTGAATTTTAGAGTTTGGTTTTAAATTTTCATACTTGGTGTGGATGACTTGGTTTTGATGTTTCTTTTCCTTTATAATTTTCTTGGAGAGTATCTCGTGCTCCATGAAAAAGAAAGGAACCAAGATTGTAAATTAGGAGTTGCTTGCAAAGATGATGGAAGAACTGGGATTGAATGTAAGAACTTTGGTAACGCAATGGCTAAATGAGGAATGAAGAAAATTAAGAATAGACGAAGTCACCTAGCAAGTGCACACGATGAAGCACCAGATCTCGAGATTTACCAACAACACCAATTATAATACCAACTTGATCAAATTCAATACTATTTACAAAATAGTTAATGATTTTATTGAATAAGTAAAACATTATAAGCTGGTAAATATATAGCACAAGCAGCTAGTGCCGTCAAATACTCTCCTTATGAGGTCGAAAGTCCTGTTCAGCAGAAATTTTATCTGCAAACTTAGAGTGAGAACAATGAACAGAGTTACTCATAGAATTAGCAGTCATAACATAGCAGTTATCAAGAGATCTTTCACCTGTCATGATACACTCATATACCTTATTGAACACTAGACAAAAATCCTTGTCAAAGTAGACTGTCATACCATCATCACATATATGACTTATACTCAGAAGATTTGTGGTTAGTCCCTTAATAAGAAGAACATCTTGTAAGGGAGGACACCCTTCAAATATGAGGGTGCCCTTACCAAGCACTTTACCTTGCGAGCCTCCAATATATGTAACCTTCCCTAACATTTGGGCAACAAAGTCTATCAAGTTCATCTGTGTTCCTGTCATATGTCTCGAGCAACCACTATCAAAGAACCAAATAAATATATGATGATCACTTAATGCAGATAAAACTACATTACATTTCAGATTCAATTCATCCTTCTTGTCATGAGATCTAGGTACCCAAACTTCTTGCTTTTGTATTTCATCTTTGCTCAGCTGATGTTGCTAGCACTATTGTAGTAACATTGGTTGCAACAGTGGTTGCCACACTGGCTGATTTTTCCCTATTTTTAAAAAGGTAGCAGTATTATTTAGGGCTGCTCATTTCATCCGGATCCGCAAATCCGGTCCGTTATCCGCGAAAACGGACCGGATCAAATCGATCCATTAAAAAATGAATCGGATCGCGGATGGGATTTTCCTTCATCCGTTTTGAACGGATAAAATGGATAAATCCGCCGGATATCCGCGGATATCCATTTATCCGTTAGACAAGGGGTATTATTGTTATTTTACATTTGACCTAATTATCTACACCTAGTATAGCAGCCGCCAATCCGATTTCAGTCTTCACTCTTCTCATTGTTTCTGCGTCTTCCTTCTCTCCATTGTTTCCGTCCGGCGTCCGCCATTCCGTCGGCCGTCCCATTCTCTTCCACCATCGGCCATCCCATCTTCTCCATTCGATTTTCCCGCCGTCTTCTCCATTTTTCTCCATTCCCTTTCTTCTCCATTCGCCCGCCGTCGTCAGTTGACTCAGTTTGATTTGTCGTCTCTTCAACATTGGTAAGTCGTAACTCATTCGAATTCAATCTTTACTCATCGATTGATTTTATTTTTCAAAAGAACTTGTCAATTGTGTGTGTGCTTGTCCAAAAGAAAACCTGTTTTGCTGCCACCTGTTGCTCATTGTTGTTCACTTGTTTGTAAATTGTAATTTGTGAATTGTAATGTATTATGATTTATGAAGTATGAAACTATGGTCATTTTAATTTATGGTACTATGGAGTATGAAATTATGGATATTCATGCAGCTTTTGGTTTTTTATGGAGTATGGAATTATGTATATTTAGATTTTAAATCATGAAATTGATTTTTTTAAAATTTATTTACTGGATACGGATATCCGCCGGATTTATCCGTTATCCGGCGGATTTATCCGTATCCAATCCGCTCGGAACGGATTGGATAACGGATGGACTATTTTTTCATCTGTTTGACCGGATATCCGGTCAAAAGGATGTGGATTGATCCGTATCCGTCCGTTACGCAGCCCTAGTATTATTTCTTATGTCCAGGTCTTAGACAGAATTGACACACAAAGGTTTTCTTAAGTTGTTTTTCTTTGACAGATGTACAGAAAGTAGCAGTAGAGTTTGTGAAACCAAGACCTTTGGTCCCTTCATTACCTTGTCCTATGGCACTATTCAATGCAACTGTACACGTATTCCATTTGGTTAGGATTCCCTTGGCTTTCTTTAGCTTGGTGTCAATTCCTGGATCCTAGCATCCTTCTTGGTCAACAAGACATCTAACTCAACCAGTGAGTCCTTGAGTTCAGCATTCTACTTCTCCAGAGGTTTGGCAGATCTCTTCAACTCCTTGTATTATAGCATAATATCTTCAGACATAGCCTGTAATTCAAAGATTAGTTGATCATGACCTAAGTCTTGATCTGGATGAGAACCTGTGTCAGACATAAGAGATCCATGCAAACAACGATAATTCATATTTAAGTGGTCAGTAGCTTCATGCTCATCAGAGAGATACTTCTCTGGAACATCTGGATCATCGTATCCTAAGATACAATACAGGTTCACAGATATTGTTCCTATCACTGTTGGTACCAATGTGACTACCAAAATGATTCACACATTGTTTTTTGGTATTATGACTAGTAACAAAATTTGAGAGAGCCATGACCTGCTAATGTGCATCCTCATATTTGTCAGAGTCATTGGTTTCATAGTCTGAAACCTCATCTTCATTCAAATTTACCCAAAACGACTTTCCATTCTTCCTCAGAGTGTTTGCACACTCATTTTGGTAGTGACCTCATCCTTTGCACTCAAAGCATTGAACTTTTTCAAAAAGTTTTGTATCAAGTTTAGCTTGATTGAATGGATTTTTAGAACTTTGCCTACCAGAGGGAGGAGAAGAGGAAGACGGGCCTTCCAAGAATTTTCCTTTGTTAAACCTCTTAACTAATGAATCATATTTTCTTTGAAAAGTAGCCAGAGACATTTCTTCCTCATCATCACTGAAATCCTCAGATCCTTTGGATTTGACATGAAGAGAAATGATTTTGTTTTTTGTTGATACTTCCTCATTGAGAGACATCTCATGGTTTTTGAGATTGTTCATGAGAACATGGAAGTCCATTGTGGCTAAATTTTGAGTATCTTCCATTATATACCTCTTTGTAGCAAACCTAGAGGACAGAGATCAAGTGGCCATGTAAACAAGTTGCTTATTGGAGATTGGTTCTCTAAGCATTTGGCACTCATTGGAGATGTCCAAGATCCTCTCAAAATAAGATTTGATGGTCTTGGTTTCCTCCATCCTCATAGTCTCAAGTTTGCTTAGAAGCATCCTGGTTTTGCTCTCACGTACACTTGAGTCACCCTCACAATGATTTTGTAGGATGTCCCAAGAATGCTTAGCAGTTGTACAATTCTGAGTGAGCCTAAACATGTGAGGTCAATATTTCAAAAGATTGCATTGAGAGCCTTCTCATTATAAGAGGACTCTTTCCAGTCATCCTTAGTCCATGAAGTTTTGGACTTGTTAATAACATCCCCATCTTTGTCAGGCCTTTGTCGTGGAAGTTTGCAACCCACTACAACAGCTTTCCAAGCACGCATATCAATGAATTTGATATGCATCCTTAGACGAATGCTCCAATAGTGATAGTTTGAACCATCTAAAATCGGTAACCTATTTGAAAGTGGATTATTGGGATCCATCTTAGTAAGTACAAAATTCCAACACACCAATCAATTAGGTGGCTGGCTCTTGATGCCAATTGAAAGAATATAGGACCATGACTTTTGTACTAATGTGTTGTTTTCACCAATGTTGGTGCAACAGTGCATGTAACAGAGTTTAAAACAGAGCAGTGGAAATAAACAGAATAACAAAGTAATTAATCTTAGCAGGTATATAATATATACCTGCTGAAGCCTCTCGGTAAATATCCACTAAAATAAGCAATAGATGTACAAAAAGATTCAAGAGACATTGAACCACAAAACACCAGTAAGAATAGAAAAACCATATTCTCAACCTATCTATCTAGAAGACCTAGCTAGCTAGAAGGTTTCAAAGACTAGTAAACGTGAAGAGTATCTATGCTGTGACAATGATTCTTGCTTTTCACGAAATACTCTTCACAATGAGTTTGATATTGTATTTATAGATGTTCAATCTGACCGGGTCAATCCCATTGGTTTTGTTTCTTATCCTTCTCTGCAAGAGTCCACAAAATCTCAACTACCAAGAGTCATTTGCTTCTTGTTCACTCCAAGAACTAATCGATATAGATATCTTGTTGAGATAGAATTTCTTTGGTGTCTCTCTTATTATAAGAAGACTCATGCACGACACAAAGACTAAACACACGTGGAACTAGGTATATATTAGTGAAAAATGGTGATTAACCGATTAAACCAAAAGTGCATAAAACCAGACCGGTGGATGTTGTAGGCATTGTTGTAGCAGCATTAGTTTTAACAATGTCTCTAACATCCTGCACTTTCACTATGTTTTATAGTAACACCTCTAAGGCCTTTAAGAATAATGAAATCCTTAAGAGGAGACCTAGCATCAATTTCAACCATAATACGAGCATAAGATAGACGAATACGATCATTAGTAAGCTTATTAATAACAAATGGCTTATCAATCATACTAGCATTCTTACCAAGCATACGAGGAGACCAAAACTTAAGATCCAGATCCGACAACTTAACCCAAACAGGTAAAATATGCATGCTAGAAGCATCTAATTCATACCTGTTTCCACTGACATAGTAGCAATAGTCCACGGACCACCATGAAGAACCTCGAGCATATCACATTCAGTTTCAAATCGGAACAAACAAATGCCCTTATCCGTCAGACTGATCGAAGGAAGAACTTTCCAATAGGTTTTAGCAAAATACTCCATGACCTTGTAAATTGGTTTTTGACCAATAAAAGTACCAATCCACGAAAATTTCCAGTAATTGATGCTCTCCTTAGCATCAGCCTCACAATATTCAAGCACCACCTGATCAGTAGGTTTCGTATACACCAACGGAGTACTGTTTTTGGGTAGCCTATCACCAAAAAACAAGGCGTTAAATTTATGCACAGGCAACTGTTTACTGCTAAAATCAACCGGCACACGATTAACTACTAAATTCGTCGCCGCCACACGATTGATCAATGGCTAGACCACCGGAGCAATCTCCTTTTCCACTTCAGTCGGAGGATTGGCAGTAGAATCACCAGAGACCTCACCTTCTTCATGTGACAAACGATTAGGCTCCAAATCAATCGTAAAAGCATCATCCTCCAGGATCTCAACAAAATCCTCAGCCTGCTCTCTCAATTTGCCCTTAGAAGACTTTGATTTGCTTTTTTTTTTTCTTTTTACATTGAATTATCAACTAATAAGTTTCTAAGTAACATACAAGTAATGATAATTAAACTTAAATCTATTGTTTTAAACTGAAACGCAGTATTATATTAAATATAATTAAATAAAGTTGAACTGAATAGAATAAAATTAAAATTGAAGCGTAGTATTATAAAATATAATTAAACAAAGTTAAACTGAATAGAATGAAAGTAAACTGAACTGAATAATTTTTAAATTGAACAGAACAAAATCTTAATTATTGGCACAGTTGTCACAAACGACAATGAAAATCGCATTATCCCAAACAATCTGGTTTTGATTCAAAGAGGATTCGGGCATTACAAACTACAAATATAAAGGTAACATCCAACTATGAATGGGACAACGAAGTGCAACTTATCAGTTGGTAATACGCTACCCCTTCAATGAATAAGTCACTAAAAGAAATTGGGCAACACCAACCAAGAAATTTCAATGGAACAGTATCTGTTGGTATTACCAACAAATTACCAACAATAAATTAATCTGACAAAATAAATTAAAAGAAAACAATGAATGTACCAACAAATTTATGTTGGCATAAAACTTATATTGGAACATCGTTTAAATAATGAAGCGAGCAATAAACACCAACAAAATTTTCCAACAAAACTAATTTTTTCTCTGTTATTTCAATAGTTTTCCAACATAATTCGGTTGGAATGTTGTTGGAAACTCATTTATTTCAAACGTTTTCTTGTATGTAGTAAATAACTAAAATTCAATACTTACTCTTGATATGATAATTACAACATGTATTCTACAGAAAGAACAAAAAATCTAAAGGGGTAGCAACATAATGATATTTGTTAGATGTAGAGGTTGAGAGACCAAAATTTATATGTATATGTTATATTGTAGCTAATTGGGATTAACATGCAAATATGGTAAATGAGAGTTTATGTATTTTTAAGATTAAGTTTTATTTCGAACAAATATAATGAAAATTAAAGTTCAACCAACTATATATATATATATATATATATATATATATATATATATGTATTACTCAATTAATCACATAGTTTTGGTTGGTGCAGTGGTAAGAAATTGAGTTAACAAAACTAAAGGATGCGAGTTCAAGTTTCATTAATCACAATTAAGTATGTATAATATTTTCATTTTTCCAATAAATGCATTTCGTTGCTAAATTACCAACGCCACTATCACCAACAGTTTATCCAACAAAAAGAAATTGTTTGTAAATTTAAATAGCAACGAGATTTTAATATTCATCAACAAAATTTACAGTTGATAATGCTTTATTTTTTTAATTCACCTTTACCGTTGAAATAAAAGAAATCCAACCAGAAAAGGAACATGAAGTAGAGTGGAACGTTCGTACTATTGAAATTATATTTCCGGTATTATTTTAAATTTTGTGGTCCTAACTTTGTACACCGTAATTTGTAAATAGTCCATATACAGTACTATATAATTTGGTCCCGGTACTTGAAAATTAAAATCTCGGGTGTGCCTCGAACCCAGCACAGGTATGATTTTGTTCATACTTGTCTTCCATCCTCATAGTACTATTCAAACTAGCGAACTTACAGAAAATGCCAGGATTATATATAATTAATTCAAGGGTCAAGCTTGTTTACGTATAGATTAATTCTTCATCTTGAGAGTCGAGAATTTCATTATAATGCAATTATATTAATATTAAACAAAAACTTGTACTATTAGTTTTTATTATTATCTGTTAATGATCCCCAGTACACTGGTACATGCCGCCGTGACATAATAGGAATCTGTTAATCGCACATTAATATGAGTATTAGCTTAATTATGGATCTATACTTTAACTTTATAAAACTGTTAATTTAATTATTTAATCAATAATGAATGACAACAACTGTGATTGGCGTGAAAAATCAATTGAGTGAATCATAAGACTTTTCCTAGCTCAGTTCATTCATGATATCGTACTATTATTTGTTAAATCCCAAGCTTTATCCATGAAAGAAATGAAGTTGAATGGAGTAACAACTAAAACAGACAAGTCACGTAAGGTAAGGAAGAAGCGCATTTCCATTAAAACTCAGACTAATACGATAGAAGGCAACACGGTACCGTTTGAGAGTTTAAAAGACAGCCGTAAGATTAATTCTAATCTAACGGTTCATGAAGAGAAGTACTATGAGTAATCCTAATCCTCCACTCCATCGTTGATCGACGGTTCCTGAGTAGCAAGTATTGTAACTTCGTCCTTCAGCCACTGAAATGGAGTTTTGGTGTGTTTTTGAATAATCATTGCAGCAATCGTTAACTTGATCGATTCATATGTGTCGTTAATCTTAGTTTTTATTTTAGTCCGTTGGATTCTCATATTCTAAGGTTGCAGCACTATTTATTGTATTGTGCGCAAGTAATGAATTGAACTCCTATGCAACAATTTCCTTCTCAACTTCGTCTGTTTTTCTCCCATTTCGTCTAATCTTCTCTTCTTTCTTCAATCTATCCAATAACCATAGCTCGGGGACATAACAAATTGACATCTAGAGCCAGGTTACAATATGAATCCTGTAAGGTCCGTGAATTTTTCTCGACTTTTAGTATCCGAATAAAATATTAATTTCTTTATTTTATACGAGTAGAAA